>CM066331.1:205369570-205634930 GCA_033807585.1 Hydrophis major
AAAATAAATTAGCTGGGCAGGGGGCTTCCTCCCCACCCAAATTTTGCCAGCTGATTCACAAAGCAGAATTATGCAGAAACCCTTGAACTGGGGTTTCTTAAGCATTCTCTGCTCCAAGCAAAATGCCACAGTCCCATAAGACAAAGGGTCAAGGGATAAGATGGGAGGAGGGGTTAGCAGGCAAAATAATGGAAATGGACATTTTTAAAAAAAAGAAAATCAGTTTTCTTCAACAAGTCATCCCTTTGTCTATAATAGATGAACAGCCCTTTCTCTGGGAGCAAGATTAAAATAGGATGGAAACAAAGCAAGTTTCTATGCACTATTTAAATCTCGGGTCAAGAAGCAAATGACAAGGACAGAGACAATTGCAAAATTCAGCAAAAGCTTTCGGATGTTGGGAATAATAAGGCCTGGTTGTACAAAGGTTCTCCTGATGGAAGTAATTTCTAAGCCCTTGGGAACCACTGAGAGCATTTCCGGCTTAATACAGGTTTATTTATTCATATTTCACCAATTTTATGATTATGACTAATGCAATTTCCAGCTATAACTTCTCTAAAAGGTGATAGCCTAGTCTCTGTGCAAAATTCTCTCAACCTGTACAAAGTCTATTCAGGTTTAATCAGGGATGGGTTGCTACTGGCTTGGGTGAACCAGATGTTAATTTTACATCTGGTTTGCCGAACCGGTAATTGCAATGACTGCTGGCCCCACCCACTCTGCCCCGCCCTCCCAGGAGTCTCCATGCAGCCCATTTTGGATTCCAGGTAAGTGCAGGGCTCCCGTGGAGGCCTCAGAGAGGCCAAAAAAATCAGACCTCCCAGAGGTGCTGGAAGCCAGAAATGGGCCCGTTTCTGGTCTCTTGGAGCCAAGGAGGCCATTTTCACCTTCTGGCGGCTTGAAGAAGGCCCTCCGGAGCCTGGGGAATAGCCTGGCTCTACAAAGGACTGCCCTTAAAGACTATTCAGAAGTTCTAGCTGGTCCAGAATGAAACAGTTAAGACAGTTATGGATACTGCCCGAGATGCCCACCTAGTACATCTGTTTGTGAACAGAAGATTGGGAAAGCAGAATTTGGAAGAAAGAAAGGAATGAGTTATTCCAGCCACATGGACTTTGCTTGCCTTCAGGCTACCTTGTGGTAGTTTATGAGAACTAACAGCCTGTGCCAAAGATCTCACAGCACACATGAGAATGACTGCCTAAAACTTGTTCCTCTGTTTCTCCAGTTTCTGCTTTTTCCCCATCTTTCTCTTTTGCCTGTAAGAAAGTTTCAGTTGTGTATTTCTTTATTTTGCATTCTTATGAAATCGTATTTTGGAAGAGAGAGAGAAAAAAAACACACACCTTTGTTCCTTTTCTAAAGAGGTTTGCCAACAAATTTAGGGGAGATTTTCGAAAAAGCTTGTTAGAGCTCTTTGTGCAGGCATCGGAATAGCTGTTCAGTTTCCCTTTTGCCTAAGTGATATATCACTTTTCCTATTAAGCTTCAATTTGCTTAAGCATTGGCAGTGTCAGTGAGCAAGTTCCATTTTATTAGACAAGTACTAAACAGTCTTGTGACATGCCTGAATGTTCCCTAGCCATGGGGGGAAAGTGAATTTATAATATGATATGTGATTGATAGAGACATCAGAGAGAAAGAGGGGGACCTCGGGGCTCCTTTCCCAAAGTTTTATCTGCAGAAGATGAAGCCACAGTGGTTAAAGTTTAGTCTAATTTCTAAAACAACCATGGGAAGTCATGTGGCCCAGTGGTTAGAATGCAGTATTGCAGGCTAATTCACTGCTCACTGCCAGGAGTTCGATCCTGACCAAAATAAATACAATTGTTTTAAAAGTTCTTTCTCGTGCTTAATAGTTGCTTTTCCAGAATTCCTCTCTAGAAATCATAAAAATGGAGACATTGCTCTACTTTTAACTCCTGAAGTTTTAACTGCTACCGGATGTTTTTTTAGAGTTTATGATTCCTTTAGGGCAGGATGAGATATAATAGACAAAATGAAAGTGAAGATCATCCTAATAATCATGTAGAAGAAAGAAAGAAAGAAAGAAAGAAAGAAAGAAAGAAAGAAAGAAAGAAAGAAAGAAAGAAAGAAGAAAGGAAGGAAGGAAGGAAGGAAGGAAGGAAGGAAGGAAGGAAGGAAGGAAGGAAGGAAAGGAAGGAAGGAAGGAAAGGAAGGAAGGGCAGGAGAGGAAGGAAGGAAGGGAAGGGGGAAAGGAAGGGAAGAAAGAAAGGAAGATGATCTCAAGGATAACCATCTTATGAGCTGCATATAAAAAGTGAACCAACTGATTGATGTAAGTCCCATCATTAACACCAGCTGAGTTGTATTATATTTTTGCTGTCTTAGCGATGAATTCTTCCATCTTCCAATAAACTTTTTAGAATTGCATGTGAACAGCTTTTGGAGAAGTAACTCAGCTTGTCTTTGAATGGCATGAGGAATCAGAAACAACAGCCCACTGTTCCTTGCCCATCCGTTACTGAGTTACTGTTGTTCCCGAGACATAGTTTTTCAGAAACAAACATTTCCTTTTGTTCAACTCTTCTTCTGTCCTGGTGATAGCTGAATCATAAGACACTGGGAATGAATAAAAACAATAAAACTCACCAAGGCCAAAATTTTGTATCATATGAATCTTGTATTTACTGGTCATGTGTATCATTTCCTCAAGCAAGAGGGAAGAAATTTCAGATTTTTGGAGGATATTCAGGGGGGAATGGACAATTTAGACATTGTTACTTGTTGCCTTTCCAGTTTTCCAAACTTTATGGACATTTTCTCATATTGTCTACTACTAGTATAAATACCATGGGATACCATCATTTTTCTGGGACACCTTCTATAGTAGAGACAATTTGTGCAAAACTCTGGCTGAACTTCTGAATTCTTCTGTTCCTCCGTGTGAAGCAACACAACACAACATCCAAAGCTACATATTTCACAGCAAGAAATGGGTACAGTGACAAAACCCACAATCTGGTTGCCTTTTGTAGAAAATCAAAACACTTTTGACAAAACTATGAACCAGCTCTTTCATTTGCTCTTTTAAATCTTAAATCCTAATTGACTGTATGACAGACTGAATCACAAATTTTAGTTTGGCATGCTGTGACTTATAGTTTAGTATGTGATGCAAACCCAGGTAATTTGGCTAAACTGAGTAAACCACAGTAAATTTAACCAGAGCTGATAGAAGAACAGAATTTCTGAGAACCATCTCAGTATGGACACATCTGGATATTCATATTAGCAGAAGAAGCCCTCCTAAAGATGTCCACAATTTTAAAAGGGTGAGAAGGAGGCCTTCTTCTGAATTCACCTACTCCTCAAAAGTTGTGTTAGCCTCCATTCTTTATTCCTGGAATCAAATTAAAATCTTCCTCCTCAGCAAGACTTTACAAGAACTGACTTTGAATGTCTGGACTTTGATTTTGAAACACTTCAATAATTCAAAGTGGTTTGCTTTGGTCTGGTTTAATTACATTGTTTTTAGATTATTAGGTGATTTATCTACTTAACAGACAGAAAGGGCTGGTCTGGAAACCAAGAGACAGTGAGTTCTAGTCCTGCCTCAACCATGAAAGCCAACAGGGTGACATTGGACCAATCACCAGGAGTCTCTGACTTCTAGTCCCACCTCAGCCATGAAAGCCAACAGGGTGACCATTGGACCAATTACCAGGAGTCTGTGACTTCTAGTCCTGCTTTAGGCATGAAAGCTGGCTGGATGACTTTGCGCCAGTCAACAAAATTCAATGGTGAAAAAAGTAAGGTTCTAAATTTAGGTAAGAAAAATCAAATGCACAGGTACAGTATAGGTGGTATCTTGCTCAATAGTAGTAACTGTGGGAGGGATCTCAGTGGACAACCATTTAAACATGAGACAACCATGTGCTGCAGCTGCCAACACAGTTCTAGGCTGCATAAACAGAAGGATAGAATCAAGCTCACCTGAAGTGTTAATACCACTTTATAAGGCCTTGGTAAAGCCACACTTGGAATCCTGCATCCAGTTTTCTTTGCCACAATGTAAAAAAGTTGTTGAGACTCTAGAAAGAGTGCAGAGAAGAGCAACAAAGATGATTAGGGGACTAGAGGCTAAAACATATGAAGAACGGTTGACAGGAACTGGGTATGTCGAGTCTAATGAAAAGAAGGACTAGGGGAGACATGACAATAGTGTTCCAATCTCTCAGGGCTGCCCCAAAGAAGAGGGTGTCAAGCTATTCTCCAAAGCACCTGAGAGCAGGACAAGAAGCAATGGGTGAAATTAATCAAGGAGAAACTTAGAACTAAGGAGAAATTTCCTGACAGGGAGAACAATTAATCAGTGGAACAACTTGTCTCTAGAAGTTGTGAATGCTCCAACTCTGAAGTTGGGTAGCTCAGAAGAGATTGGATAACCCTTTGTCTGAAGTGGTGTCGGGTTTCCTGCCTAGGCTAGAAGACCTCCAAGGTCCCTTCCAACTCTGTTATTCTATTCTATTCTAATCTCTCCCAACCCAATCCAACTTACAGGGTTGTCATTTGGGGGGGGGGAAATCAGAGGAGGGAGGAGCATTATGTATGTTCGCCACCTTGAGTTTCTTTTTTAAAAAATGTAAAGACAAAATAAACATCTAATTGTCATGCCCTTGTTGGAGTCTGATTCTGAGGGGGAAATTGAGCAGCTGACAGGGAGTGGGAGTGTGGCTCCGGTGGTTGAAATGGGGGAAAGGCACAGTCCGACTGGGCATTCAGAGGAAGACCCAGGGCCATCCCCTCTTCATCCTAGAGCACATAGGGAGGAACAGGGAAGGAAGCAATGTGGCTTATGGGAGAGAAAAAGGCCCTGATCCCTTTCATTAGTTGCAACTGGGAGAACAGGATATAAGGAGGGCGTTTGGACACAGCACCTTGCTGGAAGCAAATCATGCATTGTCTTTATTGTGGCTTATCTGGATTTTGGTATCCTCCCAACTGTGTGTGCTTTGTTATCTTTCAGAAGTCTGCAATTTATTATCCTGACCTGTTGCGTTAATTACTTCAGCATGGTTTGTGTTGGTTTTTTTATTTCTAATTTATCTGTACTTTGGGTTCGGACTGCATTTCTTCCCTTTGTAGACTGTTTTTGGAAGAGTTTGATCTCCAGCCAAGGATAACTGGACATTGGCGGCCAAGTTGGAGGTATTAAAGGGACTACCTATTTTTGTGACTTTATTATTTTTGTGCCATGCCCCGAGTCATCACACTAATAAATAAACAAATAGCACTCATAAATAATATCCACCCCTGTTGAGATAGGGTCCTACTAAAGTTTATGGAGTTGACTTCTCGAATAGTCTACTAGCTGCCAACCCTAGATAATTGTTGATAGTAACCATGTGTTTGTGTATCAGTTTGTGCATACAATAAAGACAGTGAGAAGTGCTTTTAGTTGCTTGGTCAGCTTCTAGTATCTATTGTAGTAATCCTACTTCCTCCATTAGAACAAAGGGATGGCGGGCATTGATTTCTCTCCTCCCCCTCCCTTCTGAATCTCATTTCCCCAATCAAAATCATCACCACAAGTAATTCAGCCGTTTCCCAAATATTTAAAGTCAACTACCTATGAATGGCCTCATCTTCCCCCAGATGCCGACATCTGTATGCGTTTCTCTCTCGCCATAGAGACAGTCTGCATTTCCATTCCTTCCCCCGCAGGTACAAATGGCTGGCAATTGGTTCCCACAGGGGAAGAAATAGAGGAATAATCATAACAAAAATTGCTATCACAATGGATTGTTCGAAAGCAAAGTATCTGATGAGTATCCTTGATTTTCCCCCACCCTTTTTTTTTTTACAGCTGGGGTGGATGGCAATAAACTGCATTGAACGTCATGCACTTCTCTGCTTTGATTCACCAGGCAAAGTAGGGAGAGGAAGAAATTCCCTAGAAATTTATCACAATAGGCTAAAAATCAGTATTATATACTGATTAAGATGCTGGACTTTGACCACAAGAGGGTGAAGAGTTGAAATTCTCTTCTAGCTGTAAAAGGAACTTGAGCTTGTCAGTTTTGTTTGTTTGTCTGCATTTAGCAAAACTGTTTAAGGAAGCTATCAGAGGGTGTAATAGATCAGTGGCAAAACTGTTGTGGTTGGTTTAATTTTTTTTTACTTACAGATAGCACATTATGCTTGTAGACTTTTATTGTTTCAGAAGATAGCTGAGCTCATCTGATCTCAGATTGTCTGTACCTTCAAAGGGCTCTTTCAAACGGTAAAATATTTTTGCTGTAGTATTATCAATCTGCTTTAAAAGGGAAATTAGAGCTAGATATTTTGATCAACAGAAGGGGTAACTAGGTGTGATTGTGGGAAGTCCTGCCTTGTTTAAAGAACAGAATTCCGGGTGTTTGCTATCAATCTCACCTTTACAACACAAAGTTTGGAGGTATGTCATGGCTTGAACACAGGAAATTTCTGAGAGCCTCCAAAAACAACTGTTGATGCTTAGCAGGCTAAAAAACAAAACTTCCTGAAAGTAAAGTTTTGCATATTTTTACCAGAGCTGTAAGAATTGTTTAAACATAAATTCATGCATGTAATGATATAAATAGATCCATTAAAATAATATCCAATAAAGTACAGGGACGCACAGTATCTGAATTCGAAAATGCTGTTTTCAGTGCTCTGAAGGCTCAGTATTTTTAAGTTTAGTTCTGAGCTCAAGACAAAATAGGGCAGTTTTATTTTTACAGATTGTTTCATGGAACTTTAAACAAGTCTTTATTCCCTCAGTTTTATCCTAAGTCAAGAAAAATAGGAGAGGAACAATATGATCCACACAGAGGACTATCTGCCAGTGAGTTTATTGGAAAATTGGATAAGGGATGAGATTTTCTTTAAGAATTCTCATAGTGAATAAGTGAAGTTATGCAGATGGGGAGGAAGGGAGGGAGGAAGGAGGGAGAGAGGGAGAGAAGGAAGGAGATGGGGAGGGAGGAAGGGAGGGAGGAAGGAGGGAGAGAGAGAGGGAAGGAAGGAGATGGGTGGGGAGGGAGGGAGGAGGGAGAGAGGGAGAGAAGGAAGGAGATGGATGGGGAGGGAGGGAGGAAGGAGGGAGAGAGGGAGAGAAGGAAGGAGATGGATGGGGAGGGAGGGAGGGAGGAAGGAGGGAGAGAGGGAGAGAAGGAAGGAGATGGATGGGGAGGAAGGGAGGGAGGAAGGAGGGAGAGAGGGAGAGAAGGAAGGAGATGGGGAGGGAGGAAGGGAGGGAGGAAGGAGGGAGAGAGAGAGGGAAGGAAGGAGATGGGTGGGGAGGGAGGGAGGAGGGAGAGAGGGAGAGAAGGAAGGAGATGGATGGGGAGGGAGGGAGGGAGGAAGGAGGGAGAGAGGGAGAGAAGGAAGGAGATGGATGGGGAGGGAGGGAGGAAGGAGGGAGAGAGGGAGAGAAGGAAGGAGATGGATGGGGAGGGAGGAAGGGAGGAGGAAGGAGGGAGAGAGGGAGAGAAGGAAGGAGATGGATGGGGAGGGAGGGAGGGAGGAAGGAAGGAGAGAGGGAGAGAAGGAAGGAGATGGATGGGGAGGGAGGAAGGGAGGGAGGGAGGAGGGAGAGAGGGAGAGAAGGAAGGAGATGGATGGGGAGGGGAGGAAGGGAGGGAGGAGGGAGGAGGGAGAGAGGGAGAGAAGGAAGGAGATGGATGGGGAGGGAGGAAGGGAGGGAGGAAGGGGGGAGAGAGGGAGAGAAGGAAGGAGATGGATGGGGAGGGAGGGAGGGAGGAAGGAGGGAGAGAGGGAGAGAAGGAAGGAGATTGATGGGGAGGGAGGAAGGAAGGAAGGAGAGGGAGGGGGAGGGGGAGGAAGGAGATGGATGGGGAGGGAGGGAGGAGGGAGAGAGGAGAAAGGAAGGAGATGGATGGGGAGGGAGGGAGGGAGGGAGGGAGGGAGAGAGGGAGAGAAGGAAGGAGATGGATGGGGAGGGAGGAAGGGAGGGAGGAAGGAGGGAGAGAGAGAGAGAGGGAAGGAAGGAGATGGATGGGGAGGGAGGGAGGGAGGAAGGAGGGAGAGAGGGAGAGAAGGAAGGAGATGGATGGGGAGGGAGGGAGGAAGGAGGGAGAGAGGGAGAGAAGGAAGGAGATGGATGGGGAGGGAGGAAGGGAGGGAGGAAGGGGGGAGAGAGGGAGAGAAGGAAGGAGATGGATGGGGAGGGAGGGAGGGAGGAAGGAGGGAGAGAGGGAGAGAAGGAAGGAGATGGATGGGGAGGGAGGAAGGGAGGGAGGAAGGGGGGAGAGAGGGAGAGAAGGAAGGAGATGGATGGGGAGGGAGGGAGGGAGGAAGGAGGGAGAGAGGGAGAGAAGGAAGGAGATGATGGGGAGGGAGGGAGGGAGGAAGGAGGGAGAGAGGGAGAGAAGGAAGGAGATTGATGGGGAGGGAGGGAGGAAGGAAGGAAGGAGAGGGATGGGGAGGGGGAGGAAGGAGATGGATGGGGAGGGAGGGAGGAGGGAGAGAGGAGAAAGGAAGGAGATGGATGGGGAGGGAGGAAGGGAGGAGGGAGGGAGAGAGGGAGAGAAGGAAGGAGATGGATGGGGAGGAGGAAGGGAGGGAGGAAGGAGGGAGAGAGAGAGGGAAGGAAGGAGATGGATGGGGAGGGAGGGAGGGAGGGAGGAAGGAGGGAGAGAGGGAGAGAAGGAAGGAGATGGATGGGGAGGGAGGGAGGGAGGAGGGGAAGGAGGAGGGAGAGAGGGAGGAAGGAAGGAGATGGATGGGGAGGGAGGAAGGGAGGGAGGAAGGGGGGAGAGAGGGAGAGAAGGAAGGAGATGGATAGGGAGGGAGGGAGGAGGAAGAGGGAGAGAAGGAAGGAGATGGATGGGGAGGGAGGGAGGAGGAAGGAGGGAGAGAGGGAGAGAAGGAAGGAGATGGTTGGGGAGGGAGGGAGGAAGGAAGGAAGGAGAGGAATGGGGAGGGGGAGGAAGGAGATGGATGGGGAGGGAGGAAGGAGGGAGGGAGAGAGGGAGAAAGGAAGGAGATGGATGGGGAGGGAGGAAGGGAGGGAGGAAGGAGGGAGAGAGAGAGGGAAGGAAGGAGATGGATGGGGAGGGAGGGAGGAAGGAGGGAGAGAGGGAGAGAAGGGTGGAGATGGATGGGGAGGGAGGAAGGGAGGGAGGAAGGAGGGAGAGAGAGAGGGAAGGAAGGAGATGGATGGGGAGGGAGGAGGAAGGAGGAGAGAGGGAGAGAAGGGAGGAGATGGATGGGGAGGGAGGGAGGGAGGAAGGAGGGAGAGAGGGAGAGAAGGAAGGAGATGGATGGGGAGGGAGGGAGGGAGGAGGAGGAGAGAGGGAGAGAAGGAAGGAGTTGGATGGGGAGGGAGGGAGGAAGGAAGGAAGGAAGGAGAGGAATGGGGAGGGGAGGAGGAGATGGATGGGGAGGGAGGAAGGAGGGAGGGGAGAGAGGGAGAAAGGAAGGAGATGGATGGGGAGGGAGGAAGGGAGGGAGGAAGGAGGGAGAGAGAGAGGAAGGAAGGAGATGGATGGGGAGGGAGGGAGGAAGGAGGGAGAGAGGGAGAGAAGGGAGGAGATGGATGGGGAGGGAGGAAGGAGGGAGAGAGGGAGAGAAGGGAGGAGATGGATGGGGAGGGAGGGAGGGAGGAAGGAGAGAGGAAGAGAAGGAAGGAGATGGATGGGAGGGAGGGAGGGAGGAAGGAGGGAGAGAGGGAGAGAAGGAAGGAGATGGATGGGGAGGGAGGGAGGAGGAAGGAGAGAGGAAGAGAAGGAAGGAGATGGATGGGGAGGGAGGGAGGGAGGAAGGAGGGAGAGAGGGAGAGAAGGAAGGAGATGGATGGGGAGGGAGGAAGGGAGAGGAGGGAGGAGGGAGAGAGAGAGAGAAGGAAGGAGATGGATGGGGAGGGAGGAAGGAAGGAAGAAGAGGAAGGAGAGGAATGGGGAGAGGGGAGGAAGGAGATGGATAGGGGAGGGAGGAAGGAGGGAGAGAGGGAGAAAGGAAGGAGATGGATGGGGAGGGAGGGAGGGAGAGAGGAGGGAGAGAGGGAGAGAAGGAAGGAGATGAATGGGGAGGAGGGAGGGAAGAGGGAGAGAGGGAGAGAAGGAAGGAGATGGATGGGGAGGGAGGAGAGAGAGGGAGGAAGGAGGGAGAGAGGGAGAGAAGGGAGGAGATGGATAGGGAGGGAGGAAGGAGGGAGAGAGGGAGAGAAGGAAGGAGATGGATGGGGAGGGAGGGAGGGAGGAAGGAGGGAGAGAGGGACGAGAAGGAAGGAGATGGATGGGGAGGGAGGAGGAGGAAGGAAGGAAGGAAGGAAGGAGAGGAATGGGGAGGGGGAGAAGGAGATGGATGGGGAGGGAGGAAGGAGGGAGGGAGAGAGGGAGAAAAGGAAGGAGATGGATGGGGAGGGAGGAAGGGAGGGAGGAAGGAGGAGAGAGAGAGGGGAAGGAAGGAGATGGATGGGGAGGGAGGGAGGAAGGAGGGAGAGAGGAGAGAAGGGAGGAGATGGATGGGGAGGGAGGGAGGGAGGAAGGAGGGAGAGAGGGAGAGAAGGAAGGAGATGGATGGGGAGGGAGGGAGGGAGGAAGGAGGGAGAGAGGGAGAGAAGGAAGGAGTTGGATGGGGAGGGAGGGAGGAAGGAAGGAAGGAAGGAGAGGAATTGGGGAGGGGAGGAAGGAGATGGATGGGGAGGGAGGAAGGAGGGAGGGAGAGAGGGAGAAAGGAAGGAGTTGGATGGGGAGGGAGGAAGGGAGGGAGGAAGGAGGGAGAGAGAGAGGGAAGGAAGGAGATGGATGGGGAGGAGGGAGGAAGGAGGGAGAGAGGGAGAGAAGGGAGGAGAAGGATGGAGGAGGAGGAAGGAGGGAGAGAGGAGAGAAGGGAGGAGATGGATGGGGAGGGAGGGAGGGAGGAAGGAGAGAGGAAGAGAAGGAAGGAGATGGATGGGGAGGGAGGGAGGGAGGAAGGAGGGAGAGAGGGAAGAGAAGGAAGGAGATGGATGGGGAGGGAGGGAGGGAGGAAAGGAGAGAGGAAGAGAAGGAAGGAGATGGATGGGGAGGGAGGGAGGGAGGAAGGAGGGAGAGAGGGAGAGAAGGAAGGAGATGGATGGGGAGGGAGGAAGGGAGGGAAGGAGAGGAGGAGGGAGAGAGAGAGAGAGAAGGAAGGAGATGGATGGGGAGGAGGAAGGAAGGAAGGAGAGGAAGGAGAGGAATGGGGAGGGGGAGGAAGGAGATGGATGGGAGGGAGGGAGGGAGGGAGGAGGGAGAGAGGGAGAAAAGGAAGGAGATGGATGGGGAGGGAGGAGGGAGAGAGGAGGGAGAGAGGGAGAGAGGAAGGAGATGAATGGGGAGGGAGGGAGGGAAGAGGGAGAGAGGGAGAGAAGGAAGGAGATGGATGGGGAGGGAGGAGAGAGAGGGAGGAAGGAGGAGAGAGAGGGAAGAGAAGGAAGGAGATGGATGAGGGAAGGAGGGAGGGAGGGAAGGAGGAGAGAGGGAAAGAAGGAAGGAGATGGATGGGGAGGGAGGGAGGGAAGGAGGAAGGAGGGAGAGAGGCGAGAGAAGGAAGGAGATGGATGGGGAGGGAGGGAGGGAGGAGGGAGAGAGGAGAGGGAGAGAAGGAAGGAGATGGATGGGGAGGGAGGGAGGGAGGGAGGAAGGAGGGAGAGAGGGAGAGAAGGAAGGAGATGGATGGGGAGGGAGGGAGGGAGGGAGGAAGGAGGGAGAGAGGGAGAGAAGGAGATGGATGGGGAGGGAGGGAGGGAGGAAAGAAGGAAGGAGAGGAAGGAGAGGAATGGGGAGGGGGAGGAAGGCAATGGATGGGAGGGAGGGAGGGAGGGAGAGGAGGGAGAGAGGGAGAAAAGGAAGGAGATGGATTGGGAGGGAGGGAGGGAGGGAGAAGGAGATGGATGGGGAGGGAGGAAGGAAGGAAGGAAGGAGAGGAATGGGGAGGGGGAGGAAGGAGATGGATGGGCAGGGAGGGAGGGAGGGAGAGAGGAGAGAAGGAAGGAGATGGATTGGGAGGGAGGGAGGGAGGGAGGGAGGAAGGAAGGGCCAGAAGACTAACAGGTGCAGAGGAAGGAGAAGGATGGGAAGGGAAGAGAAGAAGGAAGGAGGGAGGGGAAGAGCTAGATGGGGGAGGGGAGGGGGAGGGGAGGAAGGAAGGAAGGTCAGTAGACTTACAGCTGCAAGAGGAAGGAGATGGATGGGAAGGAAGGAAGGAAGGAAGGAAGGAAGGAAGGAAGGAAAGAAGAAGGAAGGAAGGAAGGAAGGAAGGAAGGAAGGAAGGAAGGAAGGAAGGAAGGAAGGAAGGAAGGAAGGAAGAAGGAAGGAAGGAAGGAAGGAGCAGTTGGGTGACTCTGCCTAAAGTTTCATTGGCCCATATTTGTATCAGTCTCTCATCTATCACTTGCAACATTGCCCTGGGATATAAAACTTGCAAAGGATGTAATATTTTCCAAAATAATTGGAATTAGGAAAGAAAAACATTTTAGGACCCCTCTGGATGATCATATACATTTGAAACAAACAGATTAATAATTTTGGGTAGCAATCCTTCAGTCATTCAGAATGCCTTTAAAATTTAGAGGTTTGGAATTACAAGGTGAACGTTACCTTCTTTGAGCTGGATGGAGCAGAAGCCATTTCACCCTTCAGACCACACTTACAGGCCAAGCTGCTGTATATCTTGATGCAGATAAAAATTCTAAACACTTTTTAACCCCAGCCTTTTGCAGAGCACATGATAATAGTTGTGACATACTGGATATCAGGATAGCCTGAATTAATGTGGCACAGACATTGCAGCGTGATTTATATTGCTTTCCCTCATAATCCCTGCTTCCATTAAATCTAATGAACCTTCCTGCTTTATGCATGACTTGATTGATTTGTAATTGTTATGCTATTGTCATATTGAGATTTATATGTATGTTTATGCAATTTGCTTACAGGCATCAGCTGAAGAAAGTACGCAAATTTCAGAACTATGTATAGAAAGCATTTGCTTACCAAATGGCAAGGTTAATCAGTGGACATTGTTTTCAGGTTGGATGTTAGCATTTATGGTGTTACTTTTGTTATGATTTCAAGGCCATATTTTAGGGTGAAGCTACCCAAAGGTGACATGCATCCAAAATGAAAGCATAAGATGTTGAAAAACAATCTACTCTTTCCCATTAAAGGCAGCAATGAAAAACAGATATATAAAACTTCTTACAATCCAATCCAACACTCATATAAAATTAATTAAGTCATTTACAAACTGGTTTATAGCCGGTATAATCCCGACATATTCTATAATTTCCTACTTCGGTCAATTTTAATTGTGGAGCCTGCAACTCCCAGTTTTAGAAGCACGGCTATTATTTAAAATGTTTGTGTGAATTGGTGTTCAACTTTGTTGGTGTTTTTGTTCACAAAAATAGGTTCTGAGTTGTGAGGGTTAAGGAAGTTGTTGGAATTCTTTCATACATCTTTTCAGAAGGGCAGAGAGGTGATGGAAAAGTCCAATAGACACTTTTTATTACCTTTGGGGAAGGCTATCAGAATATTCTGTTTAAAAATAATTGTGTCCTTCTAGCATTGATGGTGTTACTTAGTTTGGTCATGAAATGGCTACAAGAAAACAACTTCAGAGAGCACCAAGGATCCCACATGTAGGGCGTGTCAAATTTTTCAGGTTTCAATTTCCAAACATTAGAGGTGATCCAACATTGCTTCGGGGATTTTAAATATATTTTGGTTACTTTAATACAGGGGTCTCCAACCTTGGCTCCTGGAAGCCTGGCGGACTTCAACTCCCAGAGTTCCACAGCCAGCAAAGCTGGCTGTGGAATTCTGGGAGTTGAAGTCCGCCAGGCTTCCAGGGGCCAAGGTTGGAGACCCCTGCTTTTATACAATTTAGATGTGCTTGGTAAATAACTACATAAATATCGTAATTACTAATAACATCATCAATGCTAGAGGAGAATGGAGTTTAACTCCCTTCTAATCCACACATATCAAAACCTAGAAGACAGAGGCAAAACAACAGGAAAACATCAGTTTAGAAGCTGGTTTGGATAGCCATAGCACTTAGACTTATATACCGCTTTACAGTGCTATACAGCCCTCGCGAAATGGTTTTACAGAGTCACTCTATTGCCCCCAGCAATCTGGCTCCTCATTTTACCCACCTTGGAAGGATGGAAGGCTGAGTCAACCTTGAGCCTGGTGGGATTCGATCTGCCAAATTGCAGGCAGCCGGCAGTCAGCAGAAGAAGCCTGCAGTACCGCACTCTAACTACTGCGCCACCATGGCTCATTTCCACCCAGAAGGATTCTTTTAAGGATCCCAAAAGACTTTTTGTCCTAAATTATTATTAATTATATTTTCATTTATCATGATGGATAAGATCTGAAATGGCTTGGTATGCTTTGTATTTTGAAAGTGTTCAAAAATAAGAAATGATTTTTTTTCTAGAACTCAGTATAAATTGCTAGGAATCAAAGACCATTTTATCCCAATAGACTTCACTTGTAAAAATTTGTTTCTATTGTTATGATTATTATTGCTTGACCTATCTCTATTACTTTTTAATTATTATTATTATTTTCACACAGTCAGCTAGATGTTTTGACTGGATTTGGTATTTTTCTCCACAAATCAGTCCTTCCCAAGGACCTGAGATAGGCTGATGTTATTGTTTGATGATGTTGTTGAATTATTATATTAATTCATTAATCGTTATTAATTCAACAATAGTAATATCACTATTATTCCTATATTATTAATAGCAATATTAGAGGAACTAAAAAAGCTTGTGAAGAAAGAGGAGATTAATTATCATTTTAAAAAAGTGTTAATGTCTAGTGAATCAGAGTGGGTGACTATAATAAATTTAATGAAATAAGCACATAAGTAAATAATACATCTTCTAATTTTAGTGTAGGAAAAAATGTATATCCAGCAATTATTTACACTTCCAGAAATTCCTCTTACAAAGATTAGTAGATTATTTTGCAATGTCCGCAGAAAGTGCCAGCTCTGTTTTCTGTTTTTTAAATTAATAAAATGCTCATCAAAATAATGAATTGTCCTAAGAATATCAGAGTCCAGAAAAACAAATAGATCAGGGTGTGTGTGTTTTACAACCTCTCTACAAGCTGCTTAGCTGACCTACAGGCAATTTTGTCTGTTCAAGTTAACATTATCTATTTACTTTAATTTAGAGATTTTCAAGGTTGGATTAATCTATTCAGACTGCAATCCTGTACACATTTATTTTGGAAGAAATGCCTTTGAACTAAGTGGGACTTGCTTGCTAATCAACCTGTATTGGATTAGGTTCTGAATCAATAAATGCAAATTTTAATTGCAAAGGCTACGAAACTGCAACACATACGGACTGGGTGCATGAGTATTTAAATGGATATTTTGCTCAAGGTATTCCGCAGCCGAAGAGAATGGAAAGAGAAAATTGGAGATGCCAAGCAGCCAAAATTAAGCACACATAATAGCATAATCCTGTATTCGCGACACAAGCAATCAGTGGGACTTATTGCTTAATATGAGTGTATTTGGAACTGCAGCTGTAGTTACAATTATTTAAATGGGAAAGTTAACCATCTGCAGAAATCTCTCTATCAAAATTAGGACTTCTTAAAAGTTAAGGCATATTAAAATCTGCTGCTCTGTGTAAAGAAATTTGAACTCCGACTTTAAACTATAAACCATTTTACACTTCCTTCTCAATCTTAGAATGGTATTTCTGCTAATGAGGAGGATAAAATATAGCAAAATAACTCTTTAAATCAATTAAATAAATCAACTATCAATTTTGTGACAACGCCTGCTTTTCCAAACAGTTGTCGTTTATTCCTTTGCTGGTTTATGGCACCAATATATATCTCATACAAAGCTGTTCAGATAATGCTAAAGTGTGCCAATGAAAAACAATGTAGTGAAACAAATTTAAAAACCATAAAAGCAGCATGCAGGATTAAAGATGTACACAAGAAAATTCAGTGCCCTTTGTAATCAAGAGAGACAAAGGCTTAAAGAAAATTACATTTAATATACATGTAGATAAAAGAGAATTGTATGTGTGTATTAGGCTGTACAAAACAGTGGCAATAATCAAGATTTTAAACATCCTTTTAAAAAGTCAAAAATGTTACATAAAAATATATTGGATACTTTCTCCTGTTTCATCATGAAGCTAGGTAAATTTGTGTTGGTCTTACACAAAACAATGTACCAATCAAGTGGAATGTAGATTTCACAATTACTTTCTGTTTAAGGACAGATATTGAACAGAAGTTTATGTAGTTAGGAGTTTCATAAATAAAGAAACCATAGAAGAAAATTCATCTATAAAATCCTGTTTTAATCATTTATCAGTCAAAAAAAAAGGGATCTCCAGCTAAATACTAGGGAAACAGTACTTCTCAGTTTTTTCTTTCTTCTTTCTTTTCTTTTCTTTCTTTCTTATTTTCTTCCTTCCCTTCTTTTATTTCTCTCTCTCTATTTCTATCCATTTCTTTCTTTCCTTCTTTCTTGGTCTCTCCTTTCTTTCTTTCTTTCTTTCTTTCTTTCCTTCTTTCTTGGTCTCTCTTTCTTTCTTTCTTTCTTTCTTTCTTTCTTTCTTTCTTTCTTTCTTTCTTTCTTTCTTTCTTTCTTTCTTTCCTTCTTTCTTGTTCTCTCTTTTCTTTCTTTCTTTCTTTCTTTCTTTCTTTCTTATTTCCCTTTCTTTTCTTCCTTTCTTCTTTTTGTTTCTTTCACAGTATTCATGCTCAAGATTTGTTCGGATTGCTACTGTGTAGTTTGTCATGAATGGTTTATGGATAAGTATCAGTCTTTTCATTTCATCCCTTTTAAGAAGTTTGATGTACATCTTGGGGTAAAGGATTCCTCTCTATTTAACAGCTCTTGGCAGGAAAATTTGTTGTGTGACACAACTTTACAAAGAACATTAAAATCAATGACAATTTATACACCAGGGGCTGGGAATTATGCTGTAGATTCTAATAATTCATCAGAATAAAGCTGTCAGAGACCTTTTATTATAAATTAATAACATGTTGTCTAAAAAGAGCCATATATCTGTAGTGCTTTTCAAGTTAAGCAGTGACATCTAGTGGCTGTGCTTGGCTGTAGCCACTTTAAACAACACAGGGGGAATAAGTTACTAGAGTTTAGTTTAGTCCTTCAGTTGCATTCTCTGTATGTATGGACTTCACAGGCACACTTTACGAAAATGTTCTGCTGAAATACCTCTGATAACCATGGGAAATGGAGGATTAATAGTCTAGCTTAACAGGCTAGTCTAATATAGTCGTTTGTTGACAAAATGGATGGCATTCACAAATAAAATAAACATATCTACCCTTGAAATGTAACATATTTTTGTTATCATCTTTTGAACTTCACCAGATTTCATTCTGGAAAGAGAGAGAGAGAGGGAGGGAGAGAGGGAGGGAGGAATGGAGGGGGAGAGAGAGAGGAGGGGGGAATATTTAAATATTTGCGATGGGTCCAGCATTTATTTATTTATAAAATGTATTTGCCATACATCTTATATTTGATGACTTTGGGAAACTGTGATAATGGACTGATTTGGCAGTAAGGAAACCATTGATCTAATTGATTCAAGTGGATCACAATAGTCCATTCTTATATATTACCACACAGAGTACAACAATGTGCAAAAACACTTAGACTTATATACCGCTTCACAGTGCTTCACAGCCCTCTCTAACCAGTTTACAGAGTCAGTATATGGCCCCCAACAATTTGGATTGTCATTTAACCAACCTTGGAAGAATGGAAGGCTGAGTCAGCCTTGAGCCCCATCAGGTTTGAACTCCAGGCTGTGGGCAGAGTTTATTTCCAATACTGTACTTTAATCACTCTGCCAGCATGGTAATGGCTAATGTCTACCTAGGAAAGATAGCAGTAGGAATAGTGCTTAGACTTATATACCACTTCATAGTGCTTTATAGCCCTTTATAAGCAGTTTACAGAGTCAACATATTGCCCCCGATAATCTGGGTCCCATTTTACCAACCTCAGAAGGATGGAAATCTGAGTCAACTCTGAGCCAGAGAATCGAACTGCTGGCAGTCAGCAGAATTAGCCTGCAATACTGCATTCTAACCACTGTGCCACCATGGCCCAAGATCCTCACATAACCTCACACTGAAAAATGCACCCATAGCTTCAATGTTTTCATCTTGTCAGGATTTGTTTCAGTTTATTTGTGGTGGCATCTCCAGATAGACTGGAAGGAAGGGTTAAGAGAGGCTCAAGTTTAGCATCCTTGCATTGCAGGAAGCAGCACAGGTCTGACCTCCCCTGGAATCCTTGAAGCTTTCTCTTGCTGTTTCCAAGGGAATGTAGTCTGTCTGATGGGATTCTTATAATATAGTTGACTGGCAATAAAACTCTTGTAAGTCTCTTCATGAGTGGTTCTTGTTGCTTTTGCTTGACGTATTAGTCCTCATCCATCCATTACTAAATCTGGAGGCCAACTCACCATCTCTACTGCTTTAATTGATTGAGATATATAGTAAGGTCGGCCAGCATTTTGAACTTCATTTCAGAAGGGTGCTATAACCATTTGATCCTAGAACAAGATGTAATGTCTTTCAAGATTTCCAGATATATGCATTTGCTGTCTTGCATGCTCCAAAGCACTGGTAGAATTTAATCCCATGTGCTACATAATTGTAATAAATAAAGTTGACTTGTCATCAACTTACTCATGCCAGGTGTTGATGGATTTGCTTCATTAATTATTATTGCATTTAAATTCTTTAAAGACTTTTCTTTGGGAACTCAAGCTGTCAGAAACTGGGGGGCCCTTCTCCTTGTGAATTCATTCTTCCCCATCCCAAATACCTATCTCAAATTTCGCTGCTATAAATTGTTACTCCGAACAGTATATCTTACAATGAGAAACATGATCTTCGCAGACATTGTAGGAAAGCCGGGTTATTCCACGGTGGCCAAAAGTCAGGCCAACAAATAGATTTTTGTGTTCATTTCATAAAATTGATGGAGTCGCTAAACTGACGTAGGATTTAAATTGGGATGAAGTGGGAGGGGGAGTGAAAGGAAGACTGGGGGGTTATGAAGATGCAGCTTACCTGTGAGACAGATTATAAGAATTGTATCCATTAAGTGTTGCAATATGTAAGTCCGGTTGTGTTTATTGTTTGTTCATTCCTTTGCACAAAGTTTGGCTCCTTAATTCTGCAGAATTAAACTGGGCAGGTGTGACATCCTCGCGGTCTACAGGAAGAGTATTTGAAGGAGCTAATCTTGTGTGTAAAACTGTTGGGACCTGTAATGGTACTGTTGCAGAGGGTTAGGGTTAGAGATTCAGATTTTCAAAGCTCTAGAACCTCCCATGAAGAATCTAAGTATCTCAGACTTAAGTGATAGTCCTTCAAAGAGTATAACCACAAGTAACACTGTAAAATGTGGGCTCCTTGCACCAATGATGTTCTCTAGTTGGCAGAGTTGGGTATTCAGCAGGTTCTGACCAGTTCTGGAGAACCATTAGTGGAAATTTTGAGTAGTTCAGAGAACTGGTGGTAACCTTCCCCCAAGGAGTGGGATGGGAATGGGGATTTTACAATATCTTTCCCCTGCCACGCCCACCAAGCCATGCAATGCCCACCAAGCCACGGCCACAGAACCGGTAGTAAAAAAAAAAATTGAATCCCACCACTGTACTGTTGGTACAAACATGAAAGCAAAGTAGACATCTTGGTTGCATCATTGTTTTTGTTTCTTGCTGCTTTTGAGAATTTTCCATCATCTGCCAGCAATGGCCTTCTCAATTCTAGGTAGGATAAACTATTTGTGCAAAAGAATGAATGGATGGAAATTTAACATCGTAATTCAAAATAAGGACATGAAGTAGTATCAGAGTGAGCTGTGGAGAAGTGGAGATCCTAGAACATCTAATTGTTCCTCTTTGAGTGTACACATCAGAAGCCAGAGTTATGATGGAACATGGCAAATCAGACTTCTTCCCAACACAGAAGAAGCTGGACAAAGTCCGTCTTGTGCATTATTATTACCTATATTGTCAGAGTACAACATATGTGCAATGAGATTGACTGAGCCTCCATCCCCCCAACACAACTCACAGTGAGGACAGAAGTCCCTAACTCAGTCCCAATCTTATTATCCTATGTGACCTTGTTGTACAATGCGCCGGCCCTGCAAGACTGTCATACTATGTTGACATGAAGTTATTTTCTGTTCAGAAGTCTGACAGTCCACGGGTAGAAACTGTTCTTCAGCCTGTTGGTGTGGCTGGCTATTCTTCTCTATCTCCTACCCGATGGTAGGAGAGTGAAAAAGTGCTGACCAGGATGTGAGTCATCCCTGAGGATTTTCCTCACTCTTCCAAGGCAGTGAGCCCTAATGAGGTCATCTAGTCCTATCAGGGAACAGCCCACGATATTTTGTGCTGTGCTCACCACCCTCTGTAATGTCTTTCTGTCTGTCAAGCCAGCATACAACATCGTAATCCAATATGTGAGGATGCTTTCTATTGTGGACGGGTAAAAGCAGGTCATCAGTCATTGTTCCACTTTATTTTTTCGCAAGATCCTAAGGAAATGGAGTCTCTGTTGGGCCTTTCTCGCCACCCGGGTTGTTTTTTATTTTTCAGGTGAGATCTTTGCTGAGGTAGACTCCCAGGAATTTAAAGGAGGAAACTGTCTCCACACAGCCCCCCTTGATGTAAAGTGGGGCAGGTTCCTCTCTCTGCAATTCTGCAGAATGGTACAATTCTGTAGAATATAGACATCTTTCATTTAGATTCATGATCAACAGTGCAACTTGAGATGCTTATTAGTTGGATCCCATAAAAAGCAATCCAGACAGGGAGGAAGGTACATTTCTGCCATAACTAGAGAAATAATTATAAATCTTTGAATTTTAAAACCAACAGATAAATATGGAATTAGCTGGTCATGTGATTGAATGAATGCCATTGAGTCAATGTCAACTCTTAGAGATCATGGAGAGAGATCTTCTCCGGATGAGTAGAAATAACTTACTCAGGTTAAATTATCTGGAGTGGAAATGCTACAAAACTTTACCTGCTTCATTGCTTCAGGTCAGATTCAGAGATAGGTAGTAGACAGATGATTGGATTGGATTGGATTGGATTGGGTTGGGGTGGGGTGGGGTGGGATAGATAGATAGATAGATAGATAGATAGATAGATAGATAGATAGATAGATAATGGAGAGAGAGAGAGAGAGAGAGAGAGAGAGAGAGAGAGAGAGAGAGAGAGAGAGAGAGAGAGAGAGAGAGAGAAAATAGATAGATAGATAGATAGATAGATAGATAGATAGATAGATAGATAGATAGATAGATGATAGACAGACAGACAGATTCATACATTCATAGGGCTGGAAAGGACCTTAGAGATCTTATAGTCTAACACCTCCCTCCCACTTGCTCAAGGCAAGAGACCTTATACCAACCCAGTCAACTGCTTGTCCAGTCTATTTTTTGAAAACCTCCAGTGACAGAGAAACTGCAACCCCAGGAGGCAAATTTTTCTATTGATTAATCGTTCTCACTTGTTAAAAACTCTCTCCTTGTTTCCAAGTTCAACCTTTCTTTAACAAGTTCCACTCATTACTTCTTATCTTGCCCTCTGATGTTTGGGAAAACAAGTCAATCCCTTCTTCTTTATAACAGCCCCTCAAGTAGGTAGGTAAGTGGAGATGATGGATGATGGATGATAGATAGATAGATAGATAGATAGATAGATAGATAGATAGATAGATAGATAGATAGATAATCATACACAAATAAGTATCATACACAGACAAAGACACACTCCAAGATTGTTCCCTCCATTTCTGTTTCTCTTTCTTTATACAAAAAAAACCTCTTACTTTGTTAAAGAAAGAAAGGAATAGCCTAGGAAAACTGCATTACTGCTGTTCAAACACATATGATTGAAAGAATTTACAGCTATTTTTAATTCACTTGAATAGTAGGAGAGCAGATTTCAGAAGAAAGGGAAGCAAATCCTGGCTAAATCTGCCAGATTGTGCTCTGTGTAGTTTTCCCCTAAGAGAACAATTCTCCAATCTTCTAGATATTTTTTTGCATTCATTCCTGATAGGGGAATTCTGGAAGTTGTAGCAGGGGTGAGGTTCAAAAAATTTTACTACCGGTTCTGTGGGCGTGGCTTGGTGGGCGTGGCAGGGGAAGGATATTGCAAAATCTCCATTCCCTCCCCACTTCAGGGGAAGGTTACTATAAAATTCTCATTCCCTCCCCACTCCTGGGGGAAGGTTATTGTAAAATCTCCATTTCCTCCCCACCCCACTAACCTGCTTTTCAGCTCTGTTCTCCTGTGCAGGGCAACCAAAGAAGACCCAGCCAATCAGCTGGGACTCAATGGAAGGCAGAGAATAGATGGGGGCAGGGTCAGTGAGAGGTGGTATTTGCCGGTTTTCCAAACTACTCGAAATATCCACTACCAGTTCTCCAGAACTGGTCACAACCTGCTGAATACCACCTCTGAGTTGTAGTCCTGAAAGACACCAAGATGGGAAAGACTGCCGTATGATTTCCTTAAAATACCAAAGGTGACTGCAGAGGCCGTCAAAAGGTTCATTTGGCAGCTGTTAGCAGGTGAGTAAAGTTTTGTTCTCTATTTTACACGTGTCGACTGTAAAACACAAAGCATGTAGAAATGCTTCAATCACATCATAATATTTGCTGCTCCTGGTTTTTCCAAAACTCCTCCGCAGGATGCCCCTACATATTTTGTTTTTTTAATTTATTTATTTAATAGATGGGTTTTTTTATCCCATCTTTATTGTTTTTTATATAAATAACTCAAAGGGCGGCCACCTGACCATTTGCCAAGTTCTCGAATTTTCATCACACGACCGTTGGGGATGCTGCAACAATTGTAAGCATGAGGAAATGTCGTAAGTCACTTTTTTCAGTGCTGTTGTGGCTTCCAGCGATTACTAAAAGAATGGCTGTAAGCAGAAGTGGTATTCAGCAGGTTCTGACCAGTTCTGGAGAACCGGTAGTGGAAATTTTGAGTAGTCTGGAGAAGTGGAAAATACTATCTGTGACTGGAGATTTTGCCACACCCACCAAGCCATGCCCACAGAATCAGTAGTAAAAAAATTTGAATCCCACCAGTGGTTGTAAATCAAGAAGTACCTGTAGTTCATCCATTTTGAGTCATCTAACATTGATCCTTCACAACCATGTTGCATACTATCTAGTATCTTTCTAACAATATTTGCACATCTTAAAATGTCTCCATTCTTTTCTCCATCTTTAGTAACAATTTTTCCAAAGTAGAACGCACCAAATTGTTTTGCTTTTCACCATTTCTGCATAACATAGTGAAATATAGTGTTCCTGTTCTGTAAACCTTTAAAACTATATACATTAATATACATATATTCAATGCTTGTTGTTTGCTTCTTTTTGCTTGATTTTTTTGTTCTATTTTGTTAAATAAAGGCCAAATTAAATAAAGCTCACATAATTGTTTGTTGTTAATTCCATTTTCCAGACATAACTTAGTACTGAATGCATTAATCTTTAGATTCATTCGATTCATTGCCTTACGCAATGAATCTAATCTTGATTACACATTATTTGGGTTCTCAGCCAATAATAAGGCATCATCTGCATAAAATAGTATATATGCCTTCCTCCACCAACTTATCTGTATTATTACCAGCATCACTTCTTATCCAATTATCCGCAAATATTTTAAAAAACAACCAAAGGAACATCACTTCTCATTTTATTCTTTGCACTGTGCTGAACCACTTTCTAAGCATTTCGTTTATTCTCACACATACTTTCTTTCCTTTTTGTATCATCACTGCAGTGTATAGCAAACAACTTTCAATTCCAAATTAGGGTTTGGCCAGGAAGGAACAGGCTGAGGTGGACTTGAAGCCAAATCACGTTGCAGTTTGTTCGTTAGAGAAACAGCTTTGTCTAGTGGTTAAGACCTCAAGCTAGGAAGCAAGAGACTGTGAGTTCTAGTACCACCTCAGCCATGAAAGCCAGCTGGGCGGCTTTGGGCCAATTACCATGAGACTGTGAGTTCTAGTCACACCTTGAAAGTGAATTGAGTGACTTTGGGCCAATCACCAGTGAGTTCTAGTCCTGCCTTAGCCATGAAAGTCAGCTGGTTGACTTTGAACCAATCATCAAGAGACTGTGAGTTCTAGTCCCACCTTAGATATGAAAGCTACCATGTTTCTCACAAAATAAAGCCAGGCATTTTTTTTTGACCCCCCCCAAAAAGATGGCTAGGCCATCTTTTCGGGGGTGACTTAATTCCCCCCCCCCTTGCATCCTCAGGCAGGCAGGCAGCAACAGCTTGGATGCTGACCTCAGGGTTGGTGGGGCACTTCATATCAGGAAACCTTCCACCACCGTTGCTTTCCCTTCTCCCCGTGCTGCCGCGGCATTTAGAGCAACACCACGGCATTTGGTGCAGCCATGTGTGGCCAGCCAGGGCTCCTTCCTACAACCGGAGCCCGGCGGAGACACTCGGCTTCAGCCGTTCCTGTCACTGCCTTCCCTTCGCCTTCGAAGGCAAAGCCAATTCTTTTAAAAACGATGCCCTTCTACCGGTACAACAAAGAC
Source organism: Hydrophis major (assembly GCA_033807585.1). Taxonomy (NCBI): domain Eukaryota; kingdom Metazoa; phylum Chordata; class Lepidosauria; order Squamata; family Elapidae; genus Hydrophis; species Hydrophis major. The sequence goes on from CM066331.1 coordinate 205,394,195, forward strand.
TCCCCTGCCTGAGGGGGCAGCCCAACCCCACATGGGGAGGTGAATCTCCCAGGGCCGCAGCGCAGGATCAGCCCACCCCGGGAGAAGCGCCCAGCCGCCATCCCTGCCTGGCACCAGGCAGAATGCAAAAAGCTTCGCCTGGGGCGTCCAGCGCAGCTGACAGGCAGGCCCTTCTGCCCGGGTGCAGAGCTCTCGCCAAGGCAGTGAGTGCCTCCCCACCGGACCCTCTGTTCATCCCACCAGAGCCATGCAGGCTGGGCAGAGCCGGGAAAGTGAGCTGCGAGTGCGCGCCCGCCTGCCAAGCAAAAGAGCCGGGCCAACCCGAGTTTGGCTTTCTTCCCAAGTCCCTCCAGCCCGAATCCAAAGGGGCCACCGGGAGAAGCCGCCCGAGGCAGTGGTAGCACCCACCCATCCGTGGACAGGGAGGCAAGGCGACAGCCTGCGCCGCATCCTCCTCCTAGCTGACCCCTGCCAAGTGAGTGCCTCTGCCCGATGCCCATGCTGCTGCAGCGTTTGGAGCTGCCAGCACATTTGGAGATGCATGGGGATGGGCTGGGCGAGGAGTGGAAAGGACGGGTGGCTTCGGGCTCTCTCCACCAGACCCACCGGCCAAGGAAACAGCGCTGCTGTCGCCTCGCCCAGGTAGTAGGGTGTCGTTTTTAAAAGAATTGGCTTTGCCTTCAAAGGCAAAAGGAAGGCAGCGACAAGAGCACCTGTTGCAGGGAGGAGCCCTGGCTGGCCACACATGGCTGCGCCAAATTCTGGCAGCATGGGGAGAAGGGAAAGCAACGGTGACGGAAGGTTTCCCGATACGAAGTGCCCCACCAACGCCAAGGTCAACACAGGCAGCACCATATCCAGGTATGCAACAAAAGTATTTCCTAACGGCCAGCCCCCCCCCCCAATTCTCACTCATTTCGCATGTTTAATATAGGCCTTAATTTGGGGGGAGGAGCTTAATTTGATTTTATGCCTATAAAGCATGCTGGGACTTCCTATTGGGGGAGGCCGTATTGTTGGAGAAACATGGTAACTGGATGACTTTGGACCAGTTACCAGGAAACTGTGAGTTCTAGTCCCACCTTAGCTACGAAAGCCAAGTGGATGGCTTTGGGCTAGTCACCAGGAGACTGAGAGTTCTACTACCAACTTAGCCATGAAAGCCACCTGTGTGATTTTGGGCCAATTACCAGGAGACTGTGAGTTCTAGTCCCACCTTAGGCATGAATGCCAATTAAGTGACTTTGGGCCAATCACCACTAGATGGTGAATGCTAGTCCTGCCTTAGGCATGAAAGCCAGCTGGGTGTCTTTGGACCAATCATCAGGAGACTGTGAGTTCTAGTCCCACTTCAGGCATGAAAGCTGCCTGGTTGACTTTGGCCCAAACACTAGGAGGCTGTGAGTTTTAATCCTGCCTGAGGCATGAAAGCCAGCTGGATGACTTTGGGCCAGGTGCTTTTTGTCAGCCCAACCTACCTCACAGAATTGTTGTTGTGGGGAACGTAGGAGGAAGGAGTATCGGATGTGTTCACCACTTCGAGTCCTCTATAAAGTAATAAAGCAAGGTGGGATTAAAAAAATAAATCTAATAATAAAAATAAATGGAACCCCTGTCTCTTTTTGTATGCTGCCCTGCTTTTGTGTTTTTTAACACCGTGCAATATTGTCGCACATTGTCCCCCTTTTTCTCCAAAGCAAGCAAGGCCTAAGGAACAAACGACTACTTCCACGTCTGTTTTGTGGTGGAGGCTTATTAAGGGGAAAGAGTTTTGTTTCCCTGCAAAGTCCTCTAGAATCCCTTCTAACCTGAATTTGGAACTTGTAAAAGAAAGAAAGCCTTACAGAAGAAAGGAAAAGCATACAATTTTTTTTAAGAGTTAGAAGATCCTCAGTCAGGATGGAAATTGCGAGCTTTTATATCAAATCTGGCCAGCACAAAGAAACGCCGCCAATGCATACATACAAAATGGCTACTCAAAAGACCTCAAAAGGAAATGCTATTGTGTGTACATTCAAGAGAACCGAGGCTTCCTGGAATCAAACTCCTTTCCTCGCCATCCTTCTTTGTCAGTTTCCAAACAGACTTCTCTGTCTCTCCCTTTCTTTAGTGAAAAGCGCTGTGGCAAATATTATGTCCCTTTTTTGTGTGTTGTTGTTTGCACGTTGGCTTTTTGTTTTAAAAAAAAAAAAAAGAATATAAAAAAAAACCGAGGAGTCAAATGGGCAAGTAGCTTAATCTTTGCAGTTGAAAGCCTGTTGGATGAGGATGTGAAGAAAAAGAACAAGGAAATAATAAGACCGAAGCAATGAAATTTAATTACCAAAACTCAGTGTGAGTTATAACTAGCTGCTTGTTCCTGCTTTTAGAACATGCTCACCGTTGAAAAACATAAGATCGGGAGGGAACATTACAAAACATTACTGGTATTATTCAAATCAGATGCAAGACTTGAGAAGAAAGGCACTGAGTTTTAAATTTTAAACATTGGCAGGGGGTGAAAGGAAGTAGGGATTATGTGGACAATGGGAAAGACGTTACAGAGGGCTGAGGAGAAGTGGGGAGCTCAGCCACCCACAGAAGGAGAGTGTGCTGCAGGTTCTGTTTGTGCCAAGAAGAACTTTGTATATCTGCTTAGGGTCCGAAACAATTTCCACAATGGGAAAGTGCTCACATCAGAAGAAAGGAAGGAAAGAAGCAGTGGGATGGAGAGAAGGAAGGAGGGAGGGAGGAAGCAGAAGGAGAATGGAAGAGAGGAAGGAAGGAAGCAGAGGGAGGATGGAAGGAAGGAAAGAAGGGAGGGAGGAAGCAGAGGCAGGGAGGGAGGGAGGGAGGGAGGGAGAAAGGAAGGAAGGAGGGAGGGAGGAAGGGAGGAAGGAGGGAGGGAGGGAGGGAGGGAGGGCCAGTAGACGTACAGCTGCAAGAGGCTCTCTATGGGTGAATAACACTAAAGAAATTCCTCAGATGTAACTCTGTTAAGTCCTGAGCATGGGCGCAAGGAATGGAGACGAGACATCGAACGGTGACTTCAACTCTTTATTGTGAAATAAGAACAGAGCAAATACTTGGGCAGCAGCAGCTCTTTTATAGAGCTGGCTGCTGTCAAAACAACCAATGATTTGAGTTTACCGCTTTCACAAGCGTCCAATCAGAGGGGCCCATTAACAGCCAATCAGACTGGCCAGAAACAACCAATCATGACTCGCTATTCGTGGGCCAATGAGGAGTGCAGGATTACGAGCCTGCTGCAAAGTAACTGCTGCGTTGGCTGCATTGTTACTGCTGCGTTGGCTTAGTCCATAACACCCCTCCCCCCTAGGTTCCGTCTGAGGGGTGGGGTGATGTATTCTCGTAAATAGGCAGGTCGCTTCACCTGTCTGCTTGACCTGTGCTGTTCCACTGGTTTCTGTCCTGGCTCTGGTTCCGATGGGCTGCTGGCTGGGCTGGATGGTGAAAATGGTCCCGCTGTTCCTTCGAATGGCTCTGGGCTGCTCTCCCTGCTTACACCAGTGCTGTCTTCTGGGTTCCCTAGATCTGTTTCCATCGCAGTGCTGTCACGCAGCGAGGCCACTCCCTGGCTCGGTTCTCCTTCTGACGGTGAGTATCCACTGGTTGGTTGGGTTCACTGTTGGATTTTGATTGTTATTTCTTCTTCGGCCTCCTCCATGTTCCTTCCCCCCCACCCCAGTTAGAGATTCAGGGGATGAGATAGGACTAGGTGCTAGTCTGGAACGGAGTTTGTCTATGTGGCGCTTCCACATCTTACCATCTGCAGTTTGTAGGCGATAGGATCGGGGTCCCGTAAGTTGCGTTATGGTTGCGGGGACCCACAATGGGTCGCCCGAGAAGTTTTTTGCAAACACGGGGTCACCTTCCTGGAATGCCCGACATTTGCTGCTTGATCCTGGGGGTTGTTCAGGCGTGTAGTTTGGGTGGAGGCGATCGAGATGCGAGCGAAGTTTCCAGCCCATCAGGAGTTCAGCTGGGGTTCTGTTCATGGTACTGTTTGGGGTTATGTGCTGGAGGAGAAGCATCCGGTTTATTTTGTCGTCAATGTCGCCGTGGTCCGTTTTGTGCAAAGTCTTTTTTACAAGTTGAACCATTCGCTCAGCCCTACCATTGGCTGCAGGGTGAGCTGGCGATGTTAAGGCATGGCGGATGCCCCGATCTGCCAGGTACTGTTCGAATGGCAGGGCAGTGAATTGGGGGCCATTATCGGAGACCAGAACCTCCAGCAATCCGTGGGTAGAGAATAGCTTATTCAGTTTTTTAGTGACCGCCTCTGTGGTGGTGCTTTTCATCTTGTGGACCTTGAGCCAGTTTGAATAGGCATCCACTGTTAGGAGGAAAGTGTGTCCTCTTGTGGGTCCCGCAAAATCGATGTGAATATGGGACCAAGGGCCTCAAGGCATTTCCCACTGAGTTGGGGGAGTTTTTGGAGGAATAGAATGAGTCTCCTGGCAATTGCTGCACTTTGCTACCCAGGTCTCTATCTGTTTGTCTAACCCAGGCCACCATGCGTAACTCCTGGCCAATGCCTTCATCCGCACAATGCCTGGATGTCCATCGTGCAACATTCTTAATACCTTATGTTGCAATTTCTCCGGGATTACCACTCTGTCTCCCCACAAGATGCAGCCCTTTTGGGAGAATAGTTCTGTCTGTCGATTCCTGAATGGCTTGAAAGTGTCATTGGGTGCACTGACCGGCCAACCCCGTTCCACCCAGCTGAGGACTCGTGCCAAAACAGGGTCCTTTTTTGTTTCTAAGGCGATGTCTTGAGCGGTCAGCGGTGGCGATTTGAGGGTTTTGATTTGCAATACAGTTAAGGTTGGAGCTGGGTCCTCTATGACATCTGGTAGTGGAGAGCGGCTCAAAGCGTCAGCATGGGGAATGGTTTTCCCCGGGCAGTGTTGCAATCGGTAATCGTAGGCGGCTAAAAATTCTGACCAACGTGTCATTCTTGATGATAAGATATGGGGAGTTGGTTTGTTTCCCACCAAAATACCAAGTAGCGGCTTGTGGTCTGTAATTATGGCAAAGGGTCTCCCATACACATATTCATGGAAACGTTTAATTGCGGATACAATAGCGAGAGCCTCTTTATCAAGTTGACTATAATTCCTTTCGGTCTTAGACAAGGTTCTCGAAAAGAACGCAATAGGTGCCTCATTCCCATTTGGTAGGACATGGCTTAAAATGTCTCCCACTCTGAATGGTGAGGCGTCACAGGTAACCGTCAAGGGTAGAGTCTCGTTGTATTGCATCAATACAGCATCGGAGGTAAAGAGGTCTTTTACTTGTTGGAATGCCCTTTCTTCACGTCGTCCCCAGACCCAGGGAGCTTTTTGTCAAGAAGTCTATGTAGGGGCTCGGCTACGGTCACCTTCTGGGGCAAGAAGATGTTATAAAAGTTAATGAGTCCCAGGAAGGCTTAAAGGTCTGTCTTATTCCTCGGTCTCAGGGCATTTTTGATTGCAGTTAGTTTTTTTTTCGGTGGGGTGGATTCCCTGTCTGTCGAGAAGGTATCCCAGGAACTCCACTCTCTCCGTACAAAGTTGACACTTGTCCCTTTTTACTTTCAGACCAGCATCTTTAAATTTCTGAAGAATTTTTCTGAGTCATTGTACTAATAACTCTTTAGTGGGGGCAGCTATTAGGACGTCGTCAAAATAAGGCACAACGCCTTTTATGCCTTGTAATAGTCTCTCCATCAAACTTTGGAAAATGCCAGGTGCCACGCTTACTCCGAATTGGAGTCTATTGCACTTGAAGGCGCCTCTATGTATAACTATTGTCTGGGCTTCTGCAGTTGTTGCAACTACTGGTAGTTGCTGGTACGCCTAAGCTAAGTCCAATTTTGCAAATATTTTTCCGCCACCCAGGGAATGAAGAAGGTGTTGGACCACCAGTACTGGGTAAGTGCTCTGTTGAAGAGCATGATTTAGGGTGTCCCAGTAATCCCCACAAATTCTTAACGAGCCATCTGGCTTCATGGTCGTTACTATTGGAGTTTCCCAGAGGGCATGGTCAATCGGTTCCAACACGCCCTGGGCTATCAGTTTATCTAGCTGCTCGTCAATCTTCAGCTTGAGGGCAAAAGGCACCCAGCGAGGCTTAAGCCGAATGGGTGCTACGTCGGGGCTGAGATTAAATGATATAGGGGTCCCCTTGTACTTGCCTAATGTTCCTGTGAATACGTCCTGGAATTCCTGGATGAGGGCCTCTTCCCAGTCGTTGCTTCTGGTTTGGTGTATGCCAGCTAGTTCAATCCCGAGTGGGGCGAACCACTGTAACCCTAACAAACTGGGTCGGTCACGATCGACGACAGTCAGGGGAAGCGTCGCGGTGCGGTCCTTGAAGGATACTTGGACGTGGCTGGAACCGACAACTGGAATTCTGTTTTCCTGGTAGTCTTTTAGGATGATTCGTTGAGTGCTGAGGTCCTGGCGGCAGATGGCAGGGATCAGCTGTTTAAGGGTTTTCCAGGATACCATCGATAGGGATGATCCCGAATTGACTTCCATCACACACGGTCGATTCTCAATAGTAACCCTTACGCGGATCTTTCTTGCATCAAACGATGAAGCGTGGCCGATAATAATGGTTTGGTGGGCCTCTTCTCATCTCGTTGAAGAGATAGGTGCTCGATTTCTGTAGTAGTAGTGGTTGTTTCATTGGTGGTTCAGGCAGTTCCGATTCTCAGGAGGTTTGCCTGTCTCCCGGTGGAGCTTGTTCTCCCTTCGGCTGGGACTGGACTCTCGCTTGCTTCTGCAGACCTTCTCGATGTGGCCTCTTTTCCCGCAGGTACGGCAGAGTGCGTCGAGGAATTTGCAGTCCTATCGCGGGTGGTTTGCCCCGCAACCAGCACATTGGCGTGGACATCTCTGGTTCCTTTGCTCTCGTTCTGAGCGGAGCCGGTTGACCTCCTCTTCCTCACTGTCTGAGGATGACTCGAGGTCTTTGTGGTGGGTGGTGATAGCGTGCTTGTCAGCAGCGAGCGGGCTATTGTTAGCGAGTTGGTGAAGCGGTGCATCCGCTTGGCGCATTCGAGCGGCTGACTTCCTGGTTGCTTCTGCGGCAGTAGCGTCGGCGATGACATCTGTAAGGCTGATGTCTCCTTTTGCCATAAGTTTACTCTGCACGTGCAGTGCATCTAATCCCAGAACTATGCGGTCTCTCAGGGCTTCCTCGAGGTTTGCAAAACCACAAAGGCCTCCTAGGTTCCGGAGGTCGGCTACAAAATCCCCAAAGTTCTCGTTCTTCCGTTGGTCCTTCTGATAAAACTCGTGTCTTCGTATCAGTGTAGGTACTGCGGGTGCGTAATGGGCCCAGAGGATTGGGGCGAGGGTATCCCAATCCATGGTCTTCACTTCCACCGGTTTGGCAAGTGCTTTAGCCATTTTGAAAATGGCGGGGCCACAATGAGTCAGGAACACCGCTCGTTTCTTGCCAGGCGTAGCATCTTTTAAATTGTTGGTCTCTAGGAACATCTGGAAGCGATCTATATATGAGTCCCAGTCTTCGGTTGCTGGGTCGAATGGAGTGGGTGGCATGGCGCCGCTGGTCATCTTGCCGTTTGTTGCGTGCGCTCTTCAGCCACGTGCTCTGTCTTGTTTGATGCGTACTTAGTCAGCTCTATCATCTCCGCATCCCATCCTCGTCGCCAGTGTTAAGTCCAGAGCATGGGCGCAAGGAACAGAGACGAGACATCGAACGGTGACTTCAACTCTTTATTGTGAAATAAGAACAGAGCAAATACTTGGGCAGCAGCAGCTCTTTTATAGAGCTGGCTGCTGTCAAAACAACCAATGATTTGAGTTTACTGCTTTCACAAGCGTCCAATCAGAGGGGCCCGTTAACAGCCAATCAGACTGGCCAGAAACGACCAATCACGACTTGCTATTCGCGGGCCAATGAGGAGTGCAGGATTACGAGCCTGCTGCAAAGTAAAGCTATTTAGGGTTGTTACTGCTGCGTTGGCTTAGTCCATAACAAACTCCATGCATCACTGTTGGTTCTTGGGACCTGACATGTTCCCCTGTTCATTCACAAGCCTTTGAAAATTTGAGAACCTTTAAACACCCAGGTAATAATACATACGTTTCCTGGGCTGAGTGTCTGTAGAAGTACATTTCCTATCTGCTTTGGAATTGGGCTGCCAAACAAATGTAATTTCAATACATTGCAAGAACTGTAACAGCCACTAAATAGAACAGGCAGGCAGAAGTCTAGCAGAGCGCCTTCGTGAATGCCAGCTCACAATCGGAAGAAGGATGAATACTCCTTAATCTCACAACACCTGGACAGACTTAAACATCATTTCAAGAGGGAAACTGAGCATCCAAAACTAAGCAAAGTCAAAAACTGCTGGGGAATTCCTGGAAGCCTGATATTCAGACTAATCAGCCATCAATAAACACTTAGAAATAATGCACATCTGCACCCTATTCAAAAGAGAGAATACAAAGGCTAAGAAGCAGAGAACAACCCCCAAGAGCATGCAGATAAGCAGGGATTAACACCAGAAAAACAATGAAGCAGAAAACAAAACTCTAATCAAGAAACTACCAAGGAGAAAATTAGACCCCCATCGATACTGGCAGGGCAAGCCACTACATATAAACACAGAGCAAACCCCATTCCCTTTTTTTGCACTGATGATGTTACTTATTCAGGTAATGAAACATCTGCAAGTAAACACCCAAGTTTAGAGAGCCCCAAAGGCTCCACAGAATTTGTTTTAAAATGTTCTTGCAGATCTGGAGTTGGGAACTTGATATGTAGCTATAGTGAATGGGACAACTCGCCACAGCCAACTCGTCACTTTTCATTTTTGTCATTCACATTTTATTTCGTTCCTCCTTTGGCATCCTTTCTTTAATGATTCTGTAGGATTATTTCTTCAATATTCATATAACTCTTGTCCTGTGCAGAGTTATCCAGTGGAGAGTAGACCGTGGCAACTTGTCCCACTGTGAGTTGGCGTTGGCAAGTTGACCATGGCGAGTTGGCCATGGCAAATTGGCTGCGGTGAGTTTGTTGCAGACCCATTCAGCTGTATGGGTTTCAGGTCTGGTCCCTACTGCAAGATGTTTCATTTTAACATGTTTTCATTATGGTATCGTTTTACTGTGTATTTGTTATTTTTAACTCTTGTTAGCAACTTGAGCTGCTTGCCAAGAGTCAGCCATACGAATTGAACAAGGAAAGAAACAAATAAAATAGATGTTACTCAAGATATTGCATAGGTCTTGACATATAAGAGAGAGTCCGAGGTCACTATAATAAATGGGAAGGCAAGGAACAAGAACCAAAACAATTTGCAATATTCATAAGCATCCTTTTATTAGATATAGGTAGCCATCGACTTGCAAGCATTAGTAACATTAGTTGCTACATGTTTCAGTTTTCCATTCATGTTACGTCCTTAGAAATGGGTTTACTGGGAAACCCAAGGCAGACAGCATATTGATCTGATCTGGGTCATGTGACTTGAAAGAGGAGGGAGGAGACCTAAAATGGAGGAATCAGCAATGGTTGGCTGGGGAATTCTGGGAGTTGAAGTCCACTCCTTAAAATCAGAATAGTTGAGAACCACTGGCCTAGACCATCGTCCTCTACTTCTTCCATCAGTTGCTCTACAGCTTCAACAGATTGTCCTCAACTTACAACCATTCATTTAGTGACCATTCAAAGTTACAACGGCACTGCCTGTCTGCTTTTCACACTTACAATTGTTGCAGCATCTTTGTGGGCATGTGATCCAAATTCAGATGATTGGCAACTGCAACAAACAAATGCTCTGTCTTACATATTGGCAAAAAAAAAAAAATCAGAACATAAAATACAAGCTGAATAGTCAAGACCTTGTTGATGACACCAACTGTGTCAAGGACCTTGGAGTACTCAACTCTAATTATCTAAGTGCTAGAGCCCAATGTAACTACATAGCCAAAAAGGCATTAAGAGTTGTTAACCTAATCCTGCGTAGCTTCTTATCTGGTAATATCACATTATTAATTGAGCATACAAAACATTTGCTAGACCTATACTTGAATACAGCTCATCAGTCTGGAACCCATATCATGTATCTGATATTAACACAATTGAAAAAGTCCAGAAATATTTCACAAGAAAATTTCTCCACTCCTCTACTCGTAGCAGAATGCCTTATGCCACCAGACTTTACATTTTAGACCTAGACAACCTAGAACTATGCCACCTTCGGTCCGATCTAAGTATAGTATATAAAATCATACATTGCAATGTCCTACCTGTCAATGAATATTTCAGCTTCAACCATAACAACACAAGAGCAAACAATAGATACAAACTCAAGGTTAATCGCACCAAACTTGATGGCAGGAAATACGACTTCAGCAACAGAGCGATCAATATCTGGAATACTCTACCTGACTCTGTGGTTTCTTCCCCAAACCCCAAAAACTTTAACCTTAGACTGTCTACTATTGACCTCACCCCTTTCCTAAGAGGCCTGTAGGGGACATGCATAAGCGCACCAACGTGCCTACCGTCCCTGTCCTATTGTTTTTTTTTTTATTCATATCCATTTCATGTATTCATAACCATGTTTATATCTATACCTGATATCTAATACTTGCCTGACAAATTAATAAATAAAAATAAATAAATTTATTTTTGATGGTTGCAGTGTCCCAGGGCATCATGTGATCACCATTGGTAACCTTCCCAGCTGGCTTCCAACAAGCAAAATCAATGGAGGAAGCCAGATTCATTTAACAACTTCATGGTTCACTTCACCATGGTAGTGATTCGCTTAATTTTTTTGTAAAACAAAAATGTTGTAAAATAGGTCACAATTCACTTAACAATGGCCTCGCTTAGCAACAGAAATTGTGGACCCCATTGAGGTCGTATTCAAGAGTGTAGTTCTGGACTCACAATTGTAACTGAGCCCAGAATACACAGGTGATTAAAAATGCCGTCATATGATCATGATCGATTTTATGACCGTGTTTGCAGGGGTTGTTAAGCAAATATAGTAGTTGTCAACTTATAAAATATTTCTATGGTCTTTTTTAGAGTTGCAAACAGAAAGGGAGGAGGGAAGCAGTGCAGCAGCTTGCAAAACCGAAAGTGCATTCCATAAATGTTGTCAAAGATAGTAACTGAAGCTTCTGCCGTGCAAAATTCCAACTGGAGAGCATGATTGATGACTCTTGGCTATGGATGTGTCCCATTGGAGAATATGAATTATGATACACCCAGGGGGTGGAGGGAAAACCAGGGTCAAAGATGAAAATAAATGATGTGTCTCAGAGTCGGCTACACCCAGGCAGTGCCGGCATGTTAACTCCCAATAAATCCTTTTTAAGTTTTGGAAGTTGGGCTCGAGACTCATGATTTAAATGGGGGTAACTGCCGGAATCCTGACATTAGTTGTTCAATGAATGTCCTAGTCACTAAGTGAATGATGCAACCTTAAATCTAACCCTAATCCATTGGCCTTTTTTTTCCTCCCTTTGCTGGAAAACATCACCAGTTGCATGACTGTGGCTCACAGCAAACAGTCATAAATGCAGGCCATTTGCTGAGCATATACAGCAGGTTAATATGACTGCGTAGGGGCCTGGCTGTCGTAACTTCGATCTGTCATAAATCAAGGACTACCTATCACTCAGAGGTGGCATTCATCAGGTTCTGACCCGTTCTGGAGAACCAGTAGTGGAAATTTTGAGTAGTTTGGAGAACTGGCAAATATCACCCGTGACTGGCCCTGCTCCCATCTATTCTCTACTTCCTCCTGAGTCCCAGCTGATTGGCTGGGTCTCCCTTTTTTGCCCTGCATGGGAGAACGGAGCTGGAAAGCAGGTTAGTGGGGTGGGGAGAGAATGGAGATTTTACAGTATCCTTCCCCTGCCATGCCCACCAAGCCATGCCCACAGAACCGGTAGTAAAAATGTTTGAATCCCACCACTGCTACCATTGCTTCTACATGGTCTCTTTCATTATTTTTTTAATCTGTGCACCCAAAATGTTTCCCCAAATGGGTGATTTCTGGGAAATATAACATCAATATTTTTTTTTATTCAATGATAGGTCTCCTTGTTAACAATATTTCTTGGGAAGGTTTTCCCAGCCTTGTTATCAAGGGAGATATTTCCCCCCCCCCCAACTCTGCCTAACGGCCATCTCATTAACCTACCCTTGTATGATAAAACTGCACATATCTTTTTGGACGGTGATCAATTTGAAATTAGAATGATGACTTCACGTGCTGGGCTGCCAGTATGAAACTGGTGGCAGCTGAGAATATCCCTTTAAAAATAACATATTTCTCCCCTGATTTACTTCTAGAGGAACTCAGTTCTTCTGACATTATTCCTTTCACCAGGCAAACAGTACATGCTGGCAGCACATTCTTTAAAATGATGCCCCAAATGTGTGAGTAGAGGTTGCTATTCTGGGATTCACTTGTTCTGCTATTTTGAGAGTGTCAACAGACACATGAATGGAGGTATAACCTTCTCAACACTCCATTTTGGGGTTTTCAAGCAAGCGTTAACAAAGCCCTACATCAAAGGCTCTTAAGTAAATTTGGTGGCTAGGAGATGAAATCACTTGTACTTTCATGGATCACTAGCAATCGTGGCAAGAAAAGTCATAAAACAGGTCAAAACTCACTTAACAACTGTCTCGCTTAGCAAAGGAAACCTTGGCCTAATTTGTTTTATTTATTTATTTATTTTGTCAAGCGATTATAAGATAACAGATATAAGTATAAACATAGTTATGAATACATGAAATGGGTACATATAAGAAAAATTAAAAGATGGTAGGCACGTTGGTGCTCTTATGCACACCCCCTACAGGCCTCTTAGGACTGTCAATAGTAGACAGTCTAAGGTTAAAGTTTTTGAGGTTTGGAGAAGAAACCACAGAGTCAGGTAGAGTATTCCAGACATTGACCACTCTGTTGCTGAAGTCGTATTTCCTGCAATCAAGTTTGGTGCAGTTTACCTTGAGTTTGTATCTATTGTTTGCTTTTGTGTTGTTATGGTTGAAGCTGAAGTATTCGTTGACAGGTGGGTGAGGTCAACAAGTCTAAGGTTAAAGTTTTTGGGGTTTGGGGAAGAAACCACAGAGTCAGGAAGAGTATTCCAGACATTGATCACTCTATTGCTGAAGTCGTATTTCCTGCAATCAAGTTTGGTAGGATTAATCTTGAGTTTGTATCTATTGTGTGCTCTTGTGTTGTTATGGTTGAAGCTGAAGTATTCGTTGACAGGTGGGTGAGGTCAACAAATCTAAGGTTAAAGTTTTTGGGGTTTGGGGAAGAAACCACAGAGTCAGGTAGAGTATTCCAGACATTGACCACTCTGTTGCTGAAGTCGTATTTCCTGCAATCAAGTTTGGTGCAGTTTACCTTGAGTTTGTATCTATTGTTTGCTTTTGTGTTGTTATGGTTGAAGCTGAAGTATTCACTGACAGGTAGGACATTGCAGTAGATAATTTTACGTACTATACTTAGACCAGACCGAAGGCAGCGTAGTTCTAGGTTGTCTGGGTCTAAAATTTCTAGTCTAGTGGCATAAGGTATTCTACAATGAGTAGGGGAGTGGAGAACTCTTCTTGTGAAATTGTGGTCATAATTTGAAGCCTGGCTATATACTGTATATTTCAACTACCAGAATTCCTGAGCCAGCAAGGAATTCTCAGGAGCTCAGGAATTCTGGGAGTTGAAGTCCACAAGTCATAGGAGGGACATAGTTCCCCACCCTTGGAGTAGACCTACACCAGCCATAGTCTCCAACCATCCATTCAACAAGAGTCATGAGTTCAACGTCAAGTACACTTCTTTGAAGGCACACCAAAACCAGCAGAGAACCTTTAATTAATTAATTAACATACTTATGTACTTACTTACTTATATCCCACCATTGTTATCGTAACAAATAACTCAAGGCAGTGAACATACCAGAGGTGGTATTCAGCAGGTTCTGGAGAACCGGTAATGGAAATTTTGAGTAGTTCAGAGAACCAGTAAATCCCACCTCTGACTGGAGATTTTACAGTATCCTTCCTTCCCCTGCCATGCCACGCCCACAGAACCGGTATTTAAAAAATTGAATCCCATCACTGGAACATACCCAACACACCTTCCTCCTGCTATTTTCCCCACAACAACAATAATGTGAGGTAAGTTGGGCTAAGAAAGAGTGACTGGCCAGCCTCACTTTCCAGATAAGTTTATACAGAGGTACCTCAGCAGTGGTGGGATTCAAAAAAATTTACTGCCAGGTTACAGCAAAATTGCCTTTCCCTCCCCACCCCACTAACCTGCTTTCCAGCTCTGTTCTCCTGTGCAGGGCAACCAAAGAAGGCCCAGCTAATCAGCTGGAACTCAGGAGGTAGAGAATAGATGGGAGAGGGGCCAGTCAGAGGTGGTATTTGCCAGTTCTCCAAACTACTCAAAATTTCCTCGACCGATTCTCCAGAACTAATCAGCACTTGCTGAATACCACCTCTGTACCTCAGTAGTCATCATTAACTGGTTCCAGGAAGCATGATGAATACCAAAAACGATGAGTATCAAACAAATGTTTACCCATAAGGAATAATGTTGTGAGTCACAAGGCAGCTGACACCGATAAGTTCTAGCTTGTGCATCGAGTATCAAACAAATGAGGAGTGCCGGGGCAAAATTTTCCTGTCAAAATGCACCGAGTCACAAATTCAATGAGTTTCAAAATTATTGAGGACCAAGGTACCACTGCTCTGAAAGATAAATTTGAGTCTCCATACTCTCCCCGTACTCTCCTTGGAATTGAACTGGGTATAAAGATGTCCATGCATGTTTCTTGACAATAATGTAGTAATAATTTGTCATTGCCTTTTTTCATTTTATTTTTTTTTACCTGTAACAGTCTTAACAGTGAGAACTGGTGAGAACTCCCATTCTTCAGGGCCATTGCAACTTTGAATGGCCATTAAAAAAATAATAGTAAGTTGAGGACTATCTGCATATCTTTTTGATGTTCATTAAATAGTACTAAGACTAAGCATTCCATATAGTGTGTGTGTGTGTGTGTGAGAGAGAGAGAGAGAGAGAGAGAGAGAGGGAGGGAGGGAGGGAGGGAGGGAGGGAGGGAGAGGGAGAGAGAGAGAGAGAGAGAGAGAGATTGCTTTAATATTAATAGAGCTACCCAGAAACAGATGGTTTTAGTTACTTTTTTACAGATATATTGTTCTGGGACTATGAATTGAACCAACTTTGAGACAATGCTAATTTGTAGAATCATACTGTACATTCCAATTTATGTGCACTTTAAACAAATCACAGCAACTTAGCTATATAAAGCCTAGGTTTTCAAAAATAGATGGACTGAAATGGTTTCAATTGTGCTCTTACCCAGGGTGATGGGAACCCTCCATATTGCTCATATTCCTGGCATGGCGCTAATGAGATCAGGCTGTAAATTGTCCAGAGGTTCTGAGTGAATGACCCTTGAGGGACAGTTTGGATCCTGTCCACTCCTCAAATATTTGAAACATACAACGGGTTTTGAATATATCCACTTGAGTAAGGTACAGGGTGGAATTACTACATGGAGTATTTCCCGTCAAATAGAAGGAGGCATTATCCTCACTAGAATCGGTCAATCTTTGCTCCACAATGGAATTCAAGTCAATGGCGATCTAATCAGATTTCCATTCAGACATTGATCTAAGCCTCCTTTTTATTAGATTTGTTACCCCACTTGTCTTAAGCCCACATTCAAACCTTGGTTAGTTGACCATCAATGGGCAAGAGATATTGTTTCTGAAATTCATTTGGATCCCTTATAGCAGGAGTGTCAAACTCAATTTCATTGAGGGTTGTGTTTGGCCTTGAGGGGCCAGGGTGAACATGGCCAGCTCGACATCACTCGTGTCGGGGGCACCTGTGATGGCCCGAGAGCACTGACAGAGAAAACGGGCTCCCGAGCTCCATTTTCAGCTGCAATAGCCTCCTGCAACCCTCCAGGGCAGCTCCAAGGGCCTTGAGTTGGACACCCCTGCCTTATAGAGTCATAGGAGTTTTATTATGTTTCCTTCTGTGCAATATAGTAACATATTGCTGTGTGTTTCAATTCTCCATTCATGTCACATCCTTGGAAATGGGTTTACTGGGAAACCCAAGGCAGACAGCATATTGATCTGATCTGGGTCATGTGACCCAAAAGAGGGGGGAGGAGGCCTAGAATGGAGGAATAGAGTAGAATGGAATGGAATAGAATAGAATAGGAATAGGAATGGAGTGGAGTGGAGTGGAATGGAATGGAATGGAATGGAATGGAATGGAATGGAATGGAATGGAATGGAATGGAATGGAATGGAATAGAATAGGGAATGGAATGGAATGGAATGGAATGCAATAGAATAGAATAGAATAGAATAGAATAGAATAGAATAGAATAGAATGGAATGGAATGGAATGGAATGGAATGGAATGGAATGGAGTGGAGTGGAGTGGAGCGGAGTGGAGCGGAGCGGAGCGGAGCGGAGCGGAGTGGAGTGGAATGGAATGGAATGGAATAGAATAGGGAATGGAATGGAATGGAATGGAATGGAATGGAATGCAATGCAATAGAATAGAATAGAATAGAATAGAATAGAATAGAATAGAATAGAATAGAATAGAATAGAATAGAATAGAATAGCTTTATGGGCCAAGTGTGAATGGACACACAAGGAATTTGTCTTGGTGCAAATGCTCTCAGTGTACATAAAAACAAAAGACACATTCATCAAGGTTCAAGAATCATCAGGTACATCACTTAATAATAGTCAAAAAGTACAACAATCAGCAATGGCTGGCTGAGGAATTCTGGGAGTTGAAGTCCACTCATCTTAAAGTTGCTAAAGTTGAGAACCGCTGGCCTAGACCATCATCCCCTACTTCTCCCATCAGTTGCTCCACGGCTCTTGCAGGTAGCCCTCAACTTACCACAGTTCATTCCGTGACCATTCGAAGTTACAACAGCGCTGAAAAAAGGTGACTGATGATCCTTTTTCACATTTATGACCATTGCAACATCCCCACGGTCATGTGATTTATATTTGGGTGCTTGACAACTGATTCATATTCATGACGGTTGCAGTGTCCCGGGGTCTTGTGATCATCTGTTGCGACCTTCAGACAAATGAAGTCAATGGGGAAGGCAGATTTGCTTAACAACAGCGACCGAGATTCACTTAGCAGCCGTGGCAAGAAAAGTCGTAAAACAGGGCAAAACTCACTTAACAGCTGTCTTGCTTAGCACTGGAAACCTAACTGTGATCCTAATTTGAGACCTAATAGTATACTGCTTTTTTCAGTTATCTTTTTTTCTTTCTCTATATATTTTCACCTTTATCTTTTACCAGTTTAAACATTTTCAATATTTTTTTTAAAAAAATAGGAAACAAGCAGCCACTTTGGGAAAGGTGCCCCCCCCCATTTTGGCTCTGGCTCCTCCCCCACATACTTTAGCCCCGCCCTTCCTGAACAGCCCCGCCCACCCTTTCCCTCCTTAAGAAAATGGCGTCGATTGGGGGATAAATCCTATTGCCTCCTTCCTCCTGTTCCAGTCTATAAGAAGCATCCCTTGGCATGAGATAGAAAGGAAGCAGTTAAAAGACTTTTAAAAAAAGAAGAAGAAGAAGAAGCCAAATGCAGCAAGCTGTATACAATTAACTACAATTCAGATATACACCTTGTTCCAATCTGAGCCATTTATCAGATAAAAATAGTCTGCTACAAGAATGTCATGATTAATGAGGTGAGACTCTAGCTAATTACTGTTTCCTCCAGAAGTAATTAGGTTGGCATTGCTAATCAAGATGAATGAACACTCTGACCTGCTTTTTAAAATGTGAAACTATGAGACACTGCCACCGTAACACCATTTAGTTGAGGCAACAAGAGTCTTTATTAGGCTGGGAGTTTGATTGAATTATTTTGTTACACTCAGCTTTTGCACACGCGAACAGATGAATCCCGCGATGTTCAAAGGCTTCGTTGTCCTTAATTAAAGCCTGTAAAGGTTCAGCGGGCTGTGGAGGGCAACGCACACACTGTTTTTAAGTGAGGGAGAAACCGCTGAAGACACAGAGTTTACCAAGCTGCAAGAGACGTTGCCTTCAAACAAAATGGCATGGAAATGTACGGCTGAATTTCCAACTTTGGAACAGCAGTTTATTAAGTCTCCTTCCTACTGTGCTTTGACTCTTAAATTGATCGAGCAGGTACTTTCTTGGAATATGGTCTTGTCAACTTCAATGGGAAAACAAGTCAGAAAGTGATGTAGAAGGAAAATAAAATGGTTAACAGTTGCCCTTTTTAAAAAAAAAAAAAACTGCCACCTTCATTTCTAGTAAAAGAATAGCACCTAGCAATAGCATTTAGGCTTATATACTGCTCAGAGGTGGTATTCAGCAGGTTCTGACCAGTTCTGAAGAACCGGTAATGGAAATTTTGAGTAATTCGGAGAACTGGCAAATGCCACCTCTGACTGGCCCCCCCCCATCTATTCCCCACCTATTCTCTGCCTCCTGAGTCCCAACTGATCGGGACAGTAGGCACACTGGTGCACTTTAAGGACCTTTTACGAATGGGGTGAGGTCCATGGGAGACAGTTTGAGGTGGAAGCTGTGAGGGTTGAAGCTGTAACAATGGAGTCGGGTAGAATGTTCCAGACGTTGACAACTCTGTGGCTGAAGTCATATTTTTTGCAATCCAGTTTGAAGTGGTTTACCTTGAGTTTGTTATCGGTTCTTTGGCCTTGTGTTATTGTGATTGAAGCTGAAGAAGTCATTGACAGGCAAAATGTTACAGCAAACAATTTTGTGAACTATTCTTAGATTCGACTGCAGGCGGCACAGTTCCAGATTGTCCGGGCCCAAAATTTCAAGCCTGGAGACAGAGGGAGTAGAGGAGTAGAGTACTTTTCTCAAGAAATACCTCTGGACCCGCTCAATCATGTTAATGTCCGATATGCGGTGTTGGGTTCCAGGCGGACAAGCTGTATTCAAGAATTGGTCTGGCAAGAGTTTGCCCTAGTTAACAATTCAATGTTGCCGGAGAAGAAGCTTTGCGAAATAAGATTAAGAACTTTTAAAGCCTTTTTGGCAACACTGCTACGGTGAGGTATGTCGGCTTCGTCATCCTTGTTTGTGCATCAGTTGTATTAAGGTTGCTTTCACTACTGCATGCTTGTTCTGAACAACCAGGGATGTCTGTAGGGTATAATAAAAAAAAAAGTCAAGATGGCAGCTGCAAAGGAGTGATCAAAGCTTCTCCTCGTTCTTTTAATGTGTGCATTAATGTGGAGCTTCGGTTGCTGTTTTGACTTTTTTTTTTTTACCTTATTTTACCTGGACAAAAAAGGATCTGCTCCCTTTTACAAGGCAAACTCAGGATCTCGGGGTCTTTGGGGCGATCCTGTCCCTCTTCTTTGCATCACCATAGATGAATGAATCATGCCTGCCCCACTAAGACAACCGGTTCTGTGGGCGTGGCTTGGTGGGCGTGGCAAGGGAAGGATACTGTAAAATCTCCAGTCAGAGGTGGGATTTGCTGGTTCTTCAAACTACTCAAAATTTCTGCTACCGGCTGCCCAGAACTGGTCAAAACCTGCTGAATGCCACCTCTGATTCAAGGAGACTTTAAGACTTCATTTTTCTGTCTTTCCAGATAACTTTCTGTGATTCTGAGCAATTTAATTGATAGATTACTTGCGACTTTTAACAGGACATTTTACATTTACGGTATAAGAGATTTATCTCAAACATACCAAAGTTATGCATTTGTGACTTTGTATGTAATCCAATTATAGGACATCACTTTAAACGGCAGACCACCAATGCATTAAATAAAAACTGTCTAAATAAGAGAGTCCTAACATTCAATAGGAATCTACTCCCAAATAAATGAGCTACTGTAAATGTATTTCTGATTTCCATGTTAATTATATAATTAAATATGACAGTCAATGTCCTTATTTTTAATCCTTTAAAGATGGGGAGGGATGTATAACTTCCATGACCCCTATCACACAGAAGTTGCAAAAAACTTAAGATTGTATCAGTGAGAGTTGCTACTGGGTTGTGTTTTTCATGTGACAGAAGGCAAAAGTATTAAAGCCATATGGAATAATATTAACCCTCTTTAATCAAATTAAGTATTTAATTTCTCCCAGCCTTCTTCAGCTTCCATTCAAAAGCCAAGCACAGCCCCCAATCTTTAAAGAGTTGTGTGCCATTTAAAGAACCTGCCATTACTGAGTATTAACAATTCACTTGTGGAGGTGGTTAGTAGCATCATGTTTCTGGGTGTGCAGCTGACAAGCAGGTGAGCTTGGTTGCTCAGGCGTGAGACATTGGTGAAGTGTATTTTCTGCATTGAATGAAAAGAGCACATCTTCCTCCCCTGATATTACCACTTTTTATAGAGGGATGATTGAAAGTATCCTGTCGTATTGTATTATCATATGGTTTGGAAGCATTACTGTTTCAGACAGGAAGGCTGTGCAGAGAGTGGTGAGGACAGCAGAAAAGTTTATTGCAAGTTCACTTCCTTCTATCCAAGACATAACATAAAAGCAACACTTTTCCAGGGTTCATAGGATTGTGGAGGATTGTACACATCCTCTCCATGAACGGTTTTCTTTGTTATCTTCCGGGAAGAGGCTTCATGGTATCTGAAGCAGAACATCCAGATTCTGTAATAGCTTTATACCACATAGAATCAATCTTGTTCACTTTTGTGACTCTTTTTGCTATGTATTCCAAATTGTTTGGAGAGGGGGGGGAGGGAGGGAGGGAGGGGGAGAGAGAGAGAGATTATGTGGTCTGGTGGCCTAGAGATGGAGCTCTCGCCTCACAATCAGGAACTGTGAGTTCAATCCTAGGTAGAGGCAGATATTTCTCTCTCTGGGCACAAGGAGAATATATCTTCTGAACAAAACTCCATTTGGCAACAGGAAGGACATACGGCCTGTAAACACTCAGCTCTATTCAGTTGCCCAGACTCCAACCCTCAAGGGATTATGGGTCATTAAAAGAAGAAGAAAATGATGATGGTATGTGTGTATGTATGCACGCGCACACACACACACACACACACACACACACACACACACATATATATATATATATATATATATATATATATATATATATATATATATATATATATATATATCTTTGGTTATTTGGGTTTTCTCCCGTGTAAGATTGGAAGTATCTAGGCAACGTTTCGATGAAGTCTCATTCATCATCTTCAGGCTTGTGTCTTCAGCTCTGGGCTTCTCAGAGTGAGAAGCACAGAGCTGAAGACACAAGCCTGAAGATGATGAATGAGACTTCATCGAAACGTTGCCTAGTTACTTCGAATCTTATGTGGGAGAAAACCTGAATAACCAAAGATCCACATACAAATACCCGCGAAAACCTCAGAAAACAAATATTGCAACTCTACGGGGAGGAAACCCACCATCTGACCAGGACTTATGAAAAACTTGAAGTCCAAAGAGCTTCCATTTTATGTGACCTTGCATTCCTATGCAACTGCCAAGATCAAAATTTAATTCCCACAAGCTTCCAATTGAAATTCCACACCAACACAGCAGCCACCAAACGCATCCTAAAAAGAACAGAACTGGCCCTAATTAGAAATGAACTTCACACAAAAAGATTTCTCCTAGACCAAATCAACAAAGATCTCCTCACACTTCACCTCAGACTCAGCAACAAGATTCACCCCTTACTTTGGGACAAATCCAAACAGCTCGCTGTCTGGAGAGCCGAAACACAGATCACCCTCAAGATAGACACACACACCAACAAACTCAGAAAACTACAACAATGCCAGAAACCAACTCCTCCCCTCTCACAGCCACACATGAAACAAACAGTGCACAACATCAGACAAGATCCTCACCGAAGCTGAAACCAAGGTCCTTTCTAAAGGATTCAACTTTGCTGTCGCTCCCAAACACATCCCCACAGAAACCATCATATGCGGAGTTGAAACCAGCCTGACCAAAACCAACCCTGATGAGGCTAATAGAATCAGACTCGAAATCACCAACATTCTCTGCACTAGCAAACCACCCAAAAGCAACTTATCCAAAGAAGAGCAAACTGCACTACTTAACCTGAAAGAAGACACCAGCATAATAATCCTACCAGCAGACAAGGGAAACGCGACAGTGGTTATGAACACATCTGACTACCAATCCAAGTTAACCAACCTACTCCAAGACCCCACATACAAACCCCTAAAGACAGACCCCACCACCTACCTTGAAAAAACCACCAGATCCAAAATAAAAGCCTCCCCCTTCAGTGAAGAAATCCAGCAAAGAATCATACCCAGAGAGAAATCATCCAGATGCCCTAAACTTTATGGTCTCCCCAAGATATACAAAGAAGGAACCCCATTTAGACCAATAGTCAGCTCCATAGGCTCACCTCTACAAAACCTAGCCAAATTTCTCACCAAACAACTACAGCCCTATGCAGAATCCATCAACTCACATGTAAGAAACTCATTCCAGTTCATCGAGATCATAAAGAAACAAAACTTACAACCCAGTGACCTACTAGTGAGCTTCGATGTCAAATCCCTCTTCACCCAAGTGCCAATAAAAGAAGCCTTGACAGACATCCAAAACAAATACAACCCCCCCAAGCACATCCTAGATCTGACCAACCACTGCCTATCCAATACATACTTCACCTACAACGGACAAAAATACAAACAAATAGAAGGAGCACCCATGGGATCACCCCTCTCACCTGTCATCGCTAACCTCTACATGGAACACTTTGAAACACAAGCTCTAGAAAAATATGATCACAAACCCAAACTCTGGCTCAGATATGTAGATGACACCTTCATAATCTGGCCACACGGGAAAGAAAAACTGAATAACTTCCTCACACACCTCAACAGCCTACACCCCAAAATACAATTCACCATGGAAACAGAAGCTAACAACCAACTTCCCTTCCAAGATGTCTTGGTATACAAAAAATCCAATGGCTCCCTAGGACACACCATCTACCAGAAGAAAACACATACAAACCGCTATCTATACGCACTCTCACACCACCACCCAGCACAGATCAATTCTGTAGCCAAGACACTCATCTCCAGAACAAAATGCTTAGCCGACGAACAACACCTAGAGACCGAACTACACACTCTCACCGGCGTGCTGACAGCCAATGGATTCCAAAGAAAGAAGATCACCCACCTAATCCAAAAAGAAACCCCAACCAAAATCCAAGACAGAGAGCAAGAGAATGGCAAAGCCCTCCTCCCATATATAAAAGGCACTACAGACAAAATCAGCAAGATCCTCCAAAAATACAACATTAAGACAGCATTCTGCACAAACAGAAAGATATCCACCATCCTAAGAAACCCTAAGGACAAAATCGAGTTAGAAAATCAAGGAGTATACAAAATCCCTTGCACTGCCTGCCCCAACACATACATTGGACAAACTAACAGAAGAATAAGTGCACGCATTGAAGAACATAAGAACTCAATCAAAAAGGAAGAACCGACCTCTTCCCTGGTCCAACACCTCAAAGCCACAGGACATGAGATTGACTTTAAAAATACCAGAACTATCGCCAAAACTGAACACTTCAGCAGCAGAATAATCAACGAAGCCATAGAGATAGAAAAACGCCCACACAGCATGAATAAATGAGATGATACCTCCCGCCTTCCAGCCATTTGGAAACCCACCCTCATGAACAGACCAGTACCTAACATGAAGAATGACACCAGACCCACACCACTTCAGAAGCCTGATGATGGCAGATGAGATTCTGCTGAAACGTTGCTACAACTTTAAAAGCACCACTACTATGACGTGGGAAAATACCCGAACAAAGCTGAATGCCATACATGTAAGTACCTGCGAAAACTTAAGAAAACATATATATATGTGTGTGTGTGTGTGTGTGTTTTCTTAAGTTTTCATGGGTAGTTACATGTATGGCATTCAGCTTTGTTTGGGTATTTTCCCACATATATATATATGTGTGTGTGTGCTTTCTTAAGTTTTCGCAGGTACTTATATGTATGGCATTCAGCTTTGTTCGGGTATTTTCCCACATCATAGTAGTGGTGCTTTTAAAGTTGTAGCAACGTTTCAGCAGAATCTCATCTGCCATCATCAGGCTTCTGTATAGTGTTCGTCTGTGAGTTAGACTTTTACAGTGGTTTCAGATTTAAATTTGGGGCTAGCCCACTGCTGTGCCAGAATGTTTTTTTCTTCATCCTGATTGGTTGGGAGTCTTGGTCTGTGTTTATTGGTCTTGGAGTTTGCTATGTTCTGCTTGATTGGTGTTTCTAATATCTTCTGTCTGTTTTTTGGCTTTTTTTGTCTTGGTTGGCTGGCAACATTGTGTTCCTGTATTGGAGGCCTTTAGTGCAGCTTGGCTCCGAGTAAATGGACGGCTATCATTTGTTAGGAAGCTGGGTTTCATCTGGGTGCCTGGTTGAGGTGTGTTTGAGCTGGAGGTATCAGGGGGGATCTGTTTGTGCCCAGGTGTTTGCCTGGCTTGTGGTGTATACGTATACATACATACACCCCCAAATCACTCAAACTCTCATTACATTTTCATTTGAATCTTGTTTTATATCTGAAAATGAGACAGCATAAAGCCAAGGCCTGCAGGCAGGCTGAACGGTTCACAGTTATGCCTTCTAGCATCTCTCACTCAGCATCGGTCACCTGAAGCCTCCGCCTGTCGGATGGCAGGGTCAACCCTGAATGTTGGCTCTCCTTTCTTCTAGTTTTGAGGGGCATCCAGTTGCCCCTGGCACTGCCAATCTCAAAACATTTCTCTGTGTCCGGAGTCTTCTGGAAATACTTATGGATCTCAGCAGCCAACAATCTTAACTGGGAAGAGATCTGAGATAGTAGCAATGCAAACATATCTGCCTCTTTATCAAATAAATAAATAAGTAGGAACATGGGAAATGGGAAGCAGCAGGGGATGCAAACATGTCAATCAACGTGTGATAAGAATAGAAGTATCATTAAATGGAAAAACTTTATTTTTACTTTCTGCAACTGAGCAAGAAGAAATATCAAGCAGGTGCAGAAGGAGGAATACAGAATAACAGAGTTGGAAGGGACCTTGGAGGTCTTCTAGTCCAACCCCTGGCTCAAGCAGGGCAATCCTATTCCGTTCTAGACAAATGGCTTTCCAGTCTCTTCTTAAAACCTTTCAGTAATAGAACACCCACAACTTCTGGAAGCAAGCTCTTTCATTTATTAATTATTATAACTATCAGGAAATTTCTCCTTATTTCTAGACTGGATTTCTCTTTGGTTAGTTTCCATCTGGAGACTACTTTCACGTTTTTATTTTATTTTATTACATTTTTACATTTTATTTGATTTGTCAATCGCTTACAAGATACAGGTAAAAGAATAAATATAGTTTTGAATACATGAGATAGATACTTATAAGAAAAATAATAAAACAATAGGACAGGGACGGTAGGCATGTTGGTGCACTTATGCACACCCCCTACAGGCCTCTTAGGAAAGGGGTGAGGTCAATAGCAGACAGTCTAAGGTTAAAGTTTTGGGGGTTTGGGGAAGAAACCACAGAGTCAGGAAAAGTATTCCAGACATTGACCACTCTGTTGCTGAAGTCGTATTTCCTGCAATCAAGTTTGGCGCGGTTAACCTTGAGTTTGTATCTATTGTGTGCTCTTGTACTGTTATGATTGAAGCAGAAATATTCATTTGCAGGTAGGACATTGCAATGTATAATTTTATATACTATATTTAGATCGGACGGGGGCGGCGTAGTTCTAGATTTTCTAGGTCTAGAGTTTCAAGTCTGGTGGCATAAGGTGTTCTGCAATGAGTAGAGGAGTGGAGAACTCTTCTTGTGAAATATTTCTGGTCTTTTTCAATTGTGTTAATATCAGATACATGATATGGGTTCCAGACTGATGAGCTGTATTCAAGTATAGATCTAGCAAATGTTTTGTATGCTCTAATTAATAATGTAATATTACCAGAGAAGAAGCTACGTAGGATTAGATTAACAACTCTTAATACCTTTTTGGCTATGTAGTTACAGTGGGCTCCAAGCACTTAGATCATTTGAGATGAGTACTCCAAGGTCCTTGACAAAGTTTGGATCCTCAACAAGTTCTTGACTCCCTCTTCTCTGTGACATGTCTTCAAGTTCAAGAAGACTGCTATCATATCAAACCTAGTCCTTCTCTTCATTAGACCAGACATGCCTAATTCCCACAACCTTTCATTGTATGCTTTAGCCTCCAGTCCTCTAAATATTTTTGTTGCTCTTCTCTGCACTTTTTCTAGAGTCTTACCTCTTTTTTATATCATGTTGATCAGAACTGGACACATTATTTCAGGTTTGGTCTTACCAGTGTAGTATAAAGTAGTACTACCACTTTGTGTGGTCTTGATTCTGTCCCTCTGTGGATGCATCCTTGGACTGAGAAAATCCAGTTGCCTCCTGAAAAAGCACCTTTGGGACAACCATGATTTGGATGAGTGAGAATCTCTACAGACTTTTTGCTATACGATGTGGGATGATGAACACCCTTGGAATGCAGAAAAAAACAATTGCTGGCTGAGGAATCCTGGGAGTTGAAGTTCCCAAGTCTTAAAGCAGCCAAGGTTGGAGACCCCTGCTGTATGCTGCACGAGTCAAAAAGAGAGCTGTGAAAATATTTATTATTCACATCCCGGACATAAACCGTTTCAACTCCTACCCTCAAAACGACAATATAGAGCACTGCACACCAGAACAACTAGACACAAGGACAGTTCTTTCTTGAACGCCATCACTTTGCTAAACAAATAATTCCCTCAACACTGTCCAACTATTTATAAAGTCTGCATTACTATTACTATTAATCCTCCCATCCTTCCTTTCACCCATCTCCTCCCACTTACGACTGTATGATTGTAACCTTGTTGCTTATATCCTACAATATTTTATTGACTGTTTCCCAGTATTATTTGATTGCTTATTGTACCCTATGACTATTATTAAGTGTGGTACCTTATGATTCTTGATGAATGTATCTTTTCTTTTATGTACACCAAGAGTATTTACACCAAGACAAATTCCTTCTGTGTCCAATCACACTTGGCCAATAAAGAATTCTATTCTATTCTATTCTATTCTATTCTATTCTATTCTATTCTATTCTATTCTATTCTATTCTATTCTATGATGTAGGAGTAGGAATGGATTTCCAGAGGGGAAAAAATGCAGACTACAGGAACCAGGAGTACCACTCAGGTAACCCTGAGGTCACAAATAAACCTCCAGATGCTTCAATGACCCTCCAAAAGGATGTAAATGACCAGCTGTCTTCAAGGAATATAAATCTTTCCATTCCCCACTCTTCTGTCAAAGCTTCTTGCATGAGAAGCAAAACATCTTGAAAGGAAAAAGATGAAAGTCCAGATGCCTCCTGAAAACCACCTTTGGGACATCATTGGAGTGCCTTGGCTTTTTTTGCAGCTGCAGGACATTGCTGGCTTATACCTAAATGCTGGTCCACTATAGTTCTAGGACAGCTAGAACTCTCTTGAAGTTGCTGCTATTAACCCAGATACCATCTATTCTATATTTGTGCATTTGTTTTTTCTTGCCTAAGTGTAAGAGCTTGCTTTTCTCATGACTTTGAATTGGGCCCAGTGTTCAAGTCTGTCAAGAAGAGGAGGAGGAGGAAGAAGAAGAACCAGTTTCAACTTCTAATTAAACCACTGAATAGATTATGCCTCACCTATGTCACTTTGACGTGCTAAAATAATCAAAGCATCCAGTGGTGGGATTCAAAGAGTTTTACTACCGCTTCTGTGGGAGTGGCTTGGTGGGCATGGTGTGGCTTGGTGGGTGTGGCTTGGTGGGCATGGCAGAGGAAGGATACTGCAAAATCTCCATTCCCTCCCCATTCCTGAGGGAAGGTTACAGCAAAATTACCATTCCCTCTCCATCCCACTGACCTGCTTTGCAGCTCCGTTCTCCTCTGCAGGGCAACCAAAGAAAACTCTGCCAATCAGCTGGGACTCGGGAGGCAGAGAATAGATGGGGGCGGGGCCAGTCAGAGGTGGTATTTGCCGTTCTCTGAACTACTCAAAATTTCCCCGACTAGTTCTCCAGAACTGGTCAGAACCTGTTGAATGCCACCTCTGTCGGCACCCCAAGACTATCTTTGAAATTCAGTGGCTAAGAGGCTGCATTGAGAAGGAGGAGGAATGAATAGCAGCAGTTAAAAATCTTTTACCAGACATGTAACATGGTTCTTCAGACTTAATTCCCATTACAGATAGTCCTCCTTTACTGACCACAATAGAGACCACCAGCTTGGTCATTAAACTTTGCTTAATAGCAAAGCACTTTGCGTTCATTGAGTGAAACAGTGCCTGTGCATACAATCTTAATTCAGCTTTCCTTGGCTTTACAGACCTCCAAAGATTAGGATTAAGGTAAAGTTAGATTCCATCAACATGGTAACTGCAAATAGTTGCTAAAGGAGGCAGATGCTGAATGAAGGTACATGTTCTCTATGGATACTGCGTTCAGTTTTCTATACTCCACTACTAGACGTTTGGAGCCATCTTTCTTCTCACAGAACATCACAGGGGCCGCCACTCGAGGTCTGGCAGGCATGATGAAACCCCGTTGCAAGTTCTTGTCGATAAATGCCCTCAATTCCTCCAACTCCCCCGGTGTCATCAGATACATCTTCGGTTTTGGGAGCGTCACCCCCGGCAGGAATTCAATACTACAATCGGTCGACCGATGGGGGGGAGCTCGTCGGAAGCCTCTTCACTAAAAACCTCTCTTAAGTCCCAATACTCCTTCGGGATTTTCTCCTCTCCTTCCACGTGTTCGGCACCTGTAGAAGCTATCTCGGCGGGTACCTGGGACTTCGGATGGGATTTCTCCTCCCTTTCCAGATAGGGTTGCTCCTCCCCTTCTGGTGGCCGATCGGTGTGGATGTGTATCCACCCCTCTCTCCAGTTCACATGGGGATTCCACTTCCGAAGCCAGGGTAATCCCAATATTAGGGGCTGTTCCATCCCAGGGGCCACAATAAAACACAGGGTCTCATGGTGGTTTCCCATGGTCATTTCTAGGGGTTCTGTTATAAAACATTTGGGGCAACCTCCCGCCACCGATCCATCCAGTTGGCAGAAAGATATGGGCGTTCTTAAAGTTCTCGGTCCGATGCCCATACCCTTAACTACTTTCATGTTAATTACACACCTCGTGCACCCCGAGTCCAATAAGGCCAACATCACTCCCTCAGTCCCAGAGGTGGGCTGCTTTAACTTTATTGGGATGGTCATGGGCCCTTGGTTAGGACTTACCGGGATGTCATCTTCTGAGTCAGTCTCGTTCTCGTCGAGTGGGGTTGGAGGTCCCAGCTCCTCTCCCGCCAAAAGGACGACCTCTACAATCTCTCTTGTCTTCAGTCCGGTCTCGTGGGGCTTGGTTGAGGGGTTTTCAGGCTTCCTCCTGGGGCCCCGCGCTTTCGGTGGGTTCGTCTTTATCCAACAATCCGCCATCTGGTGGCCCTCCTTCCCACAATGGAAGCATGCCGTGGTCTTGGCTCTTGCCGCCATCCCTCCCGGTTGGGGGGTTGAAGTCTCTCGGAGACGTGGGGGGAGCGGTTTTCTCCAGGCGGGACCTCCTCTGCATCTGCTTCAGTCTAGATCAATGTCCACCTCTTCCACCAACAAGTACCATGACTATAAATCACGGGGGTCCCTTCTGGAGATGCACGTGTGGTATACATCTTCATTTAAGCCATCTTTGTAGGCTTCCACCAGGGCCCCCTGGGAGCAACCTCGGATGTGGTATGCCAGCTGCCTGAATTCTGGGGTATAGTCTGCCACCGATCTCCCCCCTTGGACTAGGGTCTTCATTCTGATCCTGGCCTTTCTCTCTGCCAGAGGGTCCTCAAACCTTCTCCTCAGTGCAGTCATGAAAACATCGAGGTTTTGCAGTTGGGGGGAGTTATCATTGTACAAAGTCACGACCCAGTCTGCTGCCATCCCTTCCAGGGTTCTGGTAACACATCTCACTTTGGTTGCTTCAGAGGTGAACTCCCGCTCAAATTCTGCCATATAACTCCCAACTTGTACCAGGAAAAATTCCAAATCTCTGGGATTTCCTCCAAACTTCACATCTAGGGGGGCCAGGTGGCGTCTTCCAGGAACCACACCTATTGCTGGGGCTCCTTGGGTGGCAGCGGGCGGCTGCGCTGGAGTAGGCTGGGCAAGGGGGGTAGGGATAGCTTGACTTCCCCGGGCTGATCTCGCTCCCTCTTCCCCCTCATACCTTTGAGCCGTGCCAGGCTTCTCAGAAACATCCATAAGGAATTTCCCGGCTTGATCCAGCCTGTATTCCATCTCCTCCCCCTCCTGCCACAGCCGTTCCCTCACACTTTTTTGTCTTACAGTGATTCTGGGAGGAGGGCGGTCTTCAGAGTCTCTCCAACCAACGACCATCTGGGCATCTCGGCTGGGGTTTCTTCCAGAGTCAAGTCGGCCAGCAGGTCAGTCACCGACGTCTCCGGTAGCAGCATCGGCTGCCCCCCCGCAGCTCCCTGGTCTTCTTCATCGCTGTCTGGAGACGACATGAGATGAAACCCCCTCGGAAGAAAAGTTGCTGTTTTCTCCGGGTGGGTTGATGTGGGAGTTTCGGAATAATGTCAGTCTGTGCTCCCTTTAGATCCCAAGAAAGAAATACTCAGACTCCATGGTGTTATCCTTTTACTGGAAAATAAAGTGGAAGCTACAAATCAATTCCGAAACAGAAATTGGCAGGTAGAACACACATACAAAGGAATAGAATTGCTCCCACCCCCCCAAAGTTCAAATGATTCTTCCAATTAAAACTTCTGAATAAGCTCATGTGGTCATCTCCAGGTGGTGATGAGGTTTCTTGTCAAATGGCCTTGACACATTTTGATAAAAGTTCGCAGTTGCGCAAAAGAGGACAGAAGATAGCCAAGAAACAGAAAGTTAAAGAAAAGAATCCCCCCTCCCCTTGCTAGCCCAGCAAAGGAATGCAAAACACCTCCAGCCTTCTTCCCCTCCAAAGTCCCCCCTCCCACCGTTGTCATGACAGCTGAAAGAAGTAATAGCAGAAAAGCAACAGTGGAAGATATCTTCAGACTATCTTGAGGCTGACAATCTCTTTACAACAATCCTGAGATACAGGTGAGGGAAAAAAATTACTGTCCAAAATTATTCAGTGGCTTTTGTATGACCATGTATGGACTTGGCACTGGATCTTCCAGTTCAGATCAAAGACTGTAACAATGATAGTGGCCTGGTTCGTTGCTACTGAAACCTGAAAGTAACTAGGATCCACAAAGTGTCTCTGTGGGGATCACAAATGCCCTGGGTGTGATGAGGTCCAGCTTTATGACTGATACACTAGTTCAAAGAAGTGGTTGAGGCCTGTCAGCAGCCAAATCAGATGAGGAGGAGGAGGTGTGGGCCAGCCTCAAGGCAATCGGAGAGCTTGGAAGAGGAAGAGGGAACGGAGCTGTCAGAGATAGAGACAGAGGCAGAGCCTGGACTGTCTATCGTCCTCAAATGGAGAGTCAACAGCCCCAGATCTGGAGTTGGCTGATGAGGAAGAGGAGGAACAACTGGGTCCAGTGCCTGACGCGCAGATGCACAGAAGGCAGAGGAGAGGAGAGGAGAGCAGTGGAAATCTATGGATCCTTGGGACAGAAGAGCCACTGCTGCTAGGGAGGCCCCACCCTAACTCTGGGAATAAAAGGTAGGGGGAGGAGAGGAACAGGTATGGCAGACAACTATTCATCTCCTGGCCGGACAGACTTGCTAGCCTGTTTTGAGAGGGGGGGGAGGGAGGGAGTGGGAGAGGGAGAGAGACTTTTTGTGGGGGCTGCTGGCCCTCCTAATAAAGGGAACATTTATTTAACTACAGAGGGTTTGTCGAGTTTGGGAGCCGGGTCAGAACAGAAGTCGGCATACTGAATGTTATTTCAATCACCTTTGCAACGAGCACGTTTGGTTTCATTGTTTATATATTAAAAGTGGCTTAATCAATCTCCAGAATACGATGTCAGAAAAGCATTTCAAGAAAAGGAAACCTTTTGTTCACTCCACACCTCACCCCAGGAAATGCAAAAGAATTGGATCATTTGAAAATCAGCTCAGGGTTCTTCCATTTTAAAAAGAAATGTATATCTCCAGGCATAACACCAAAAGACCTATGTGTCATCCAGCTAATCTCTTTAAATTCCAGGTCATTAATTTAACACCCACAGTCTTCCTCAAGCTTTCCACATTCTGTGCACATTGAGTATTGTGTGGCATACTCACAACTGGTCTCAGGAAAACTCTTCTCTGTATTCAGAGCTGTAATTGCCTTGTTCCAAGTCAACTCATTGGATATGTACACCCAACTCAGCTGGAATACACCTGCCCTAAAAAATAATAAACAGTCAATTAGAGTAAATGGCAACAGCTGGAGAAGACTTAAGTCAAAAAGCCATTTAGTTTTTGACGTAGTCCAAAGTACAACTTGTTCTTTTTGCCTTTTTCTGTACCTTTTTCTAACCTGACACTCTTCAGATGCGTTCGGACAATGGTCATTCAGAACCGTGCTGAGCCACAGTTCACAAAACCACGACTTGTTTTTTTGTTTTTTGTTTATAGCTTGTTTAGGCATTAATACTATAAGATATTGTAGAAAGTTAGCATCCACCCCTCATAGAAGAATGAAGTATTTGAAAGAAGATGTGAATCCTACTGCAATATTTCTTTGCTTTGTTCACATGTCCACCATGAGTGATAAACAATGACATGTTGACTAAGCCAATGAAGCTGGGTTAATTCACTCCACTGTCATGAACCACGGTTTATGATTTTTCAGTGAATGGCTATGTATAATGGAGTAAGCCAAAACCAACAATCACATTATTGCAGGTAGTCCTCCACTTACAACAGTTCATTTACTGACCATTCAAAGTTACAGCGCACTGAAAAAAAGTGACTTGTGACCATTTTTCACACTTATGACCATTACAGCATCCCCCATGGTTATGTGATTTATATTCAGAATGCTTGGCAACTGACTCACATTTATGATGGTTGCAGTGTCCCTGGGATCATGTGATTTCCCCTTTTGTGACCTTCTCACAAGCAAAGTCATTGGGGAAGCCAGATTCATTTAACAACCGGGTTCCTAATTTAACCACTGCAGTGATTCACTTAACAAATGTGGCAAGAAAAAAAAAACATAAAATGGAGCTAAACTCACTTAACAAATGTCTCACTTCGCAAACATACATTTTGGGCTCAATTGTGGTCATAAGTCGAGGACACCACCACACACACACCCGTATTATCCAATATCATGATGGGTGAACCCCCCCACTGCGACATGGCTGCAGCTGTTTTAATACACACATACATGCATACAGACACACCACTGCATCTCCCACCACTCTACATTATGGTGCAATTCCTCCCTATCGCTATTTCCCACATCTGTCAGTGTGACATGTTGGTGGAAAAGGAAAATAACTGCTATTAGCACTACTCTAAACCTGTTAACACATATTTTGCAGACAAGTGTGAACTCTCTCAAACATGCAGGATTTTTAATAAATAAAATAAAATAAAAGCAACCACTCAGTGCAATACTTTTCAGCTGAGGAATGTCAGATGTGGAGAACTCAAATGTCTCTGCTTCTCTTAAGAATAATCCAGATGTAAACATGTACCCTCTTTGGACCTAGATTGAATATGTTGGTGCTCTCATGAAACATGGGGATGCTATTTAGGACCTATCCATTTCCATGATCATAAAGATGTCACAACTATCACAAAGAATATTTGTGAGCTCAGCGGCTAGTGAAGTTGTGGGTGCTGCTGTGGTCAAAGGATCTTCATTTTCAATATTCTATGACAGTTTCCCAGCCAGTCTTGCAATCCCTTATTCCCTCCTCCACCCAGTGTCAGTCATCTAAAGAGAAGGGAAGGGAAGGGAAAAGGAAAAGGGAAGGAAAAGGAAAAAGGAAAGGGAAGGGAAGGGAAGAGGAAAAGGAAAAGGGGGAGAGGGGGAAGAGAAGAAGAGAGGAAATATTTCCAATCATTTCTCTTAGATTCCAACAAAGCAACTCAATTGGGAAGCCAGCAAGAAGTCATAAATCGTTCCCACTCCCACTGCTGTTTTGCTCCTCTCTTTGGTCATTCTCTTTCTCTGTTTAGATAAGAAAGTATCTTTGGAACAATGCCCAAGTGGGGCACACATTGCCTGGTGTTTAATCACGAGTATATTCTTCTAGCCTTGCAAAGTACTTCCCTTACAAAGTGCAAATTCGAAAGGATCGGCGACAAGCCAATCAGCTCACCTGCTTCATCATGTGAGTGCCCCAGGACCTGACCTGGGGTGCTCACATTGCAGCCCTGGTCAAAAGGGCCCAGCAGAGATTATACTACCGGAGACTTCTCAGGAAACAACAACTGAATGAAACACTGCTGGTGACCTTCTACCGCTGCACCATAGAGAGTATCTTAACTTACTGCAGCTATGTATGTTTTGCAAATTGCACAGTGGCAGATAGGACAGCACTCCAGAGGGTTAACATCATTGCCCAGAAGATCATGGGTTGCCCTCTCCCCTCTTTGGAAGAGCTTTAGAGCTCCCGCTGCCTTAAGAAAGGTCAAAACATTTGCAAAGATCCATCTCATCCTGGGCACCCTTTTTTTTTCTTTTTTTTTTTGAACTATTACCATCTGGCAGGCGGTACAGGATAATAAAAACAAGCACAAATAGACTGAAAAACAGCTTCTATCCCAGAGTAGTAACTCTATTGAATTCTACTGTATGTAATATCAGGGGTTTTCAATGCAATTGTATAGAACACGAAGGATGTGTTTGTGTTTTATTTTTATAGTTGCAATGTACACCAACAATGGCATTTAATTTTGTTGTATGAGGTGCAATGACAATAAAGTAAAATAAACTGACTAATGAGAATCAGAACTTATCTCCTTGTTCTTTTGTTAGTGATAAATGCCAAGCCTTCATTCCTACCAGAAGCAGAAAACCACCAACTCCTCTTAGGGAACTTTGCCCAGATCTCCATCATAACTGGTTTAGCCTGGGCAACTCATTTCATTCCTGGTCAAGTACAGGCAGTCCACAACTTATTACTTATCGTTCATTTAATTGACCATTCAAAGCTGCTACGACGCTGAAAAAGTGACATGAGCAGTTTTCACATTTACAACTGTTACCAAATCCCCATGGTCATGTGATCAAAATTCAGGCGCTTGGCCATTACAATATACTTATGACCATTGCACTGTCGCAGGGTCATGTGACCATCATTTGATGATCAAGTGAGTAATCATTTAAGAGTGGCCAGGTTTTGCATTTTGAAGGAGATATCGTAGCTAATAATGTCTCCTTCCCTCCTAAGAGGGCATTTTTACAATGTTACCAAAAGAAAAGAATATTTGTAGCTCAAGTCCTTGATGCTCTCTGAGCTTGGTTGTTTTCTTGCAGATGTTTCATTACCCAACCAGGTAACATCATCAGTACTAGAAGATTGCAGAGTGGAAGAGGAAGAGGAGGAGGAGGATGACAACAACAATAACGACAACAACAACTGTGGGGTCCTTGATACTCTCTGAGCTTGGTTGCTTTCTTGCAGACATTTCTTTACCCAACTAGGTAACCTCATCAGTGCTAGAAGAGAGGGGAATTTTCAGAGTGGAAGAGGAAGAAGAGAGAAGGAGGAGGAGGACTGTGGGGTCCTTGATGGTCTCCGAGCTTGGTTGTTTCTTGCAGATGTTTCATTACCCAACCAGGTAACATCATCAGTGCTAGAAGAGAGGGGATTTGCAGAGTAGAGGAGGAGGAGGAGGAGGAGGAGGAGGAGGAGGAGGAGGAGGAGGAGGAGGAGGAGGAGGACAACAATGATGACAACTGTGAGGTCCTTGATGCTCTCTGAGATTGGTTGCTTTCCTGAAGACGTTTCTTTACCCAACTAGGTAACCTCATCAGTGCTAGAAGAGAGGGGAGTTTGCAGAGTAGAAGAGGAGGAGGAGGAGGAGGAGGAGGAGGAGGAGGAGGAGGAGGAGGAGGAGGCGGAGGACAATGATGACAACTGTAGGGTCCTTGATGCTCTCTGAGCTTGGTTGCTTCCTTGCAGATATTTCATTACTCAACTGGGTAACCTCATCAGTGCTAGAAGAGAGGGGAGTTTGCAGAGTAGAAGATGAGGAGGAGGAGGAGGACTGTGAGGTCCTTGATGCTCTCTGAGCTTGGTTGCTTCCTTGCAGACATTTCATTACTCAACTAGGTAACATCATCATCCAGCCAACTTCCAACAAGCAAAGTCAATAGGGGAAGCCAGATTACTTAATGGCTGCATGATTCATTGAACAATTGCATTAATTGTTCGCTTAACAACTGTCTCAAGGAAGGTCATAAAATGGGCTAACGCTCTCTTGACAACTGTCTTGCTTAGCAAAGGAAATTTTGGCACCAATTGTGGTCATAAGTGAACGACCGTCTGCCAGAGGTGGGCTAGCTCTGAATTTAAAGGATTTTGTATGGGTACATATTAAACAACCAGGGTAAGAAATTCCTTCTTTCAACCACGTTGCAATATTCTGCTCAAAGAGGGTCTTTTATTCATTGAAAGGGCCCTTCAGTCTTTATTTAGCCACAGTTCTTCCAAGCACACAGCAGTGAGTATGCAACCTTTACAATCCATGCACACCACAATTGGTGGGGAAAGACTAGAGAACGAATGGGCAGAAATCCAGATTCAAAGGGTAAATGCAATGCAGAACGGTTGTGGGTGGGTGTGTAGCAGCTGTTGGGAACTCATTAGAGCACTTTCAACTATTTGTCACAATTAATATGGGATGCCAGAAAAAGATGAGTTTTATTTTAGGTACAGTATTCTTTACAGGTGCCACATCAGAGTGGTATTCACTCTGATTCTGGAGAACTGGTAGCGGAAATTTTGAGTAGTTCAGAGAACCAGCAAAGAACCGGTTCTCCTGTGCAGGGCAACCAAAGAAGAACCAAGCCAATCAGCTGAGGCAGAGAATAGATGGGGGCAGGGCCAGTCTGAGGTGGGATTTCCTGAATCACTCAAAATTTCTGCTATCGGTTCTCCAGAACTGGTCAGAACCTGCTGAATACCACCTCTGCCAACTAGGGAACATCATTGGTGCAAGGACTCCACCTTTGGTCTGATCTAAGTACAGTATATAAAATCATACATTGCAATGTCCTACCTGTCAATGAATACTTCAGCTTCAACCATAACAACACTAGAGCACACAATAGATACAAACTCAAGGTTAATTGCATCAAACTTGATTGCAGGAAATACGAGTTCAGCAACAGAGTGGTCAATGTCTGGAATACTCTACCTGACTCTGTGGTTTCTTCTCCAAACCCCAAAAACTTTAACTTTAGACTTTCTACTATTGACCTCACCCCTTTCCTAAGAGGTCTTTAGGGGGCATGCATAAGCGCACCAACGTGCCTACCGTCCCTGTCCTATTGATTCTTTTATTTCTTTTATTTTTCTTATATGTACCCATGTATTCCTATGTTTTTACTTATACCTATTATCTTGTAAGCAATTGATAAACCAAATAAAATAAAATAAATAAATAAATACATTTTACAGTGTTACTTGTGGTTATACTCTTTGAAGGACTATCACTTAAGTCTTAGATATTTAGATTCTTCATGGGAGGTTCTAGAGCTTAATCAAACACAAGGAAACAAATATGATTCATTTTCTAGCAGACAATCCTTTATTTGCAGAGTTTTGGTCCATCCCAGGAAGTTATTTTATAAGATTCTTCATGTTCGTGAATTCTCGCCTTGCCTAGAAATCTTAACTAAGCAATGAGTGCTGTTGTGCCAACGTGCCATCGGTTTTGGAAAAACATATATGTATCAATCCAGAACAAAGCCTTAGTAAAAGCGTACTGCTTCTGATTGGCAGAAGTAATTCTTTCTTTTCCAACCAGGCAACTTAATCCATGTTTTATATCACTAATTTAGATCAAACAAAATATTTGCAAGGGGAAACTTGATTGCTTTTGATGTTCCTGTATTTCTATATTCCAGGCCGTAGCAAGGCCATTGATTCTCAAAATTGAGTAAAAGGCTTGCTGTCACCATCCTGCCCTTCTTCATCATGTCTAAATCCCTGTTGGCATTTGAGTTGCCACACACAAAAAGCAGAAACGCCATTGCAATATGCAGCAGATCGCAAAACCTTCCATTAAAAACATTCCAATGGTATGGAGGCCTACAGTGGGCACCTAATTAAATCAGATAAGAATTAAAACTGCTGTGTGTTTCTCTTTGCTTAGGGAGTGAATTAATTGTGCCTAATAAAAAGATCTGGTTGACAACAGTAGGATGGTTACGACAATCGTTTCTGGGTTTCATATTAAGCCAGGAAGGAGCCTTTGTGATTTGGGGGCTTTGGGGGCAAAACTAAGCTGTATCCAAGGGAAATTCAAGTTGAAATGTCAATCCAGGAGAGGGTTTGTAGCAGTTACGACAATTAAACTTTATCCCCCAAATAGGCATAAGATGAGGAGATTAATGGGACAGAATTGAGAAGTTATATATTTATATATATTGTACACATAATATACAAATTCTCTCTCTCTCTGTCTTGGTATGGCCATGGTGGGCATTGCCTATCAGAATTTCCAGGAGGGTTGTTTTTCACTTTCCCCAGAGTCCAGAGGCTTCCCTCAGGCCTCTGGGAGGTTGAAAACGGAAGCCGAAAACAGAGGCCCTCTTGGAAGCCAGAAACAGGCCCATTTCTGGACTTCCAGAACTTTTGGAAAGGCCATTTTTCACCTTCCCAAGGATCCGGAGGCTTCCCTCGGGCTTCTGGAAAGGCGAAAATGGCCTCCCCCGGCCTCTGGAGGCCCTCCGGAAACCGGAAACAGGCCCGTTTCTGGACTTCCAGAACTTCTGGGAGTGCCATTTTTCACCCTGTCAGACTCCATGAGGACCCTGCTGTTACCTGCATCCAAAACGGGCCATGTGGAGACTCCAGGGAGAGGAGGGGAGGGCCAGCCAGTTGGTTTAACTACTGGTTCGGCGAACCAGATGTAAATTTAACATCTGGTTCACCCAACCTGGGCCAAATTGGCTGAATCCCACCCCGTCCATATCTAAGTTTAAAGATTGATATTCTTTTTGGAACATGAAAACTTTAAAAGAACAGAAAATGTAATATAAACTATTAAAGAATAAAAGCAAAAAAGGAAAAGGAAAATTAACAGAAAAGGAAAAGGAAAAGGAAAAGGAAAGGAAAGGGAAAGGGAAAGGAAAGGAGCTTCCAATTTACTTCACAGTAAATATAAGGACAATTACAAAATTATTTCTTATTTTAAGATTACAAAAGAAAGCTCACTTTTTAGTATTATCCAGGGATTTCTTTTCCTAATCATTGAAAGCAAAAGCAAAAGTTTAGTCAACTCCGCAAGATCCATCATGTCCACCAGGCAGGCCTCTTTTGTGAGATTCCTCCAATATTTTTGACTCAATGAAGCGTTGAAGATTTCTGTCATCCGCCTCTCATTTCCAAACACCGTTCTCTGTTAGAAGATTATCGAATGACTTTGGGTTTCTCAACTGTTCCATCGCTAAGCAAGACAGTTGTTGCATGAGTTTTGCCCCATTTTGCAACCTTTGTTGCCACCGTTATTAACCAAATCTCTGCGGTTGTTAAGTTTGTAACATAGGTTGTTAAATGAATCTGGATTCCCCATTGACTTTGCTGATCAGAAGGTTGCAAAATTTATGACTCCGAGATACTGCATCATAAATACATGCCAGTTGCATTGGAATTGTCATTGTGTGACCATGGGGATGCTGTAACGGTCATAAGTGTGAAAACCGATCAGAAGTCACTTTTTCAGAGCCGTTGTAACATTGAACAGATAGAGATAATCAGAGTTGGAAGGGTCTAGCCCCCCACCTAAGCAGGAGACCCTACACCATTTCTGACAAATGGCAGTCCAATCTCTTCTTGAAAGTCTCAAGTGATGGCACTTCCACAACTTCCGAGGGCAACTTCTGTTCCATTGGTTGATTGTTCTCACTGTCAGAAAGTTTCTCCTTATTTCCAGGTTAAATCTCTCCTTGTTCAGTTTCCATCCATTATTCCTACAGGCGCTTTAGAAAATAGCTTAACCCCTTCCTCCCTGTGGCAGCCCCTCAAATATTGGAAGACGGCTATCATGTCTCCCCTGGTCCTTCTCTTCACTAGACTAGCCAAGCCCAGTTCCTGCAACCGTTCGTTGTATGTTTTAGCCTCCAGCCCCCATTAAACAAATGATTGTAAGTTGAGAACTACCTATATCATCTTCTTTTCATGACCCCATAATCCCTTGCAGGGTGGAGTCTTGGCAACTGAATGGAGCTAGCAGAATGTTTTAATGACCAGCTGCCATTCCTGTCAATGCAGAGTTTTGTTCAGCACATATTTTCTCAATGTGCCTAGACAGAGAAACATCCGCCTCTACCCAGGATCACAGCCTCCTGATTGGGAGGCGAGAGCTCCCCCTCTAGGCCACCGCATCACTCCTGAGGACTACCTATATGTCAGACTTCAAATCCCATCATGCCAGTCAATTTGGCTAAGGATGATGGGGGGGCTGTAGTTTGGTACACTTTGAAGCGGGGGAAAGTGAGAGCTGCGTCTTGGCTGATTCATTTAAGTTGTTGTGCTATCCTGCACAAGCCATTCTGTTCATTATCTTTCTCATTATCCAAATAGGCAAGATGATTGTCCTTTTGTTCATTCTGCACAGGTTACAGTTCTGAGTCCATCTCCACACAGCTGGTCCTGGCGGGCGGCCAGTCACTCCATCCACCTACACGTGGTCTTCTTTCTCCTTTATTGTCGTGATTAGAAGGCAATTTCATGCCATTAGGAAGATGGTCCCTGCCAATGGCCGAAGAAGGCGGCTGTCCACTTAAGTATCTAGCCTCGTATCAGAATACGAAATGGAACAGCACACCATGTTTTTTAATTTAGGATCAAACGGCAAGTGCCAAAAAAATAAGCCTTGTAACCATTTAAAGAAGTCCTACATGGACATCATCATCAGGATAGAGAAAACAAATAACAGGGGTCTCTTGATTTGTTTTTATGATGTATGTCATCTTCCCCAACTTTGTGCTCCAGATAAACAGCGACTGATATTGCTAATTCTTGGAATTGCATATAATATAGAACAGGGGTGTCAAACTGGATTTATTTGCGGGCCAGATCAGCATTGTAGTTCTCTTCATGGGCTGGCTGGGGAGAAGGGACAGACTCCTTCTGCAGCACCCTGCCGGCCAAAATGGATCCGGCCCGTGGAGTGTTTAAATCTGGACCACAGTGCTTCTAAAAGCCAAAATGGGGTACGGAAGGGGCACACGTGCCCCCCCCATGCCTCATTTTGGCCAGCAGAGTGTTGCAGAAGGCCGGCCAGGCCAAAACTTAGGCATTGTGCCCTGTGCCCTGTTTTGGCTGCAAGAGGCACTGGGGGCCGATCCTTTGTTATTTCCAGGCCGGCCCCATGGGCCAGATTTAAGTAGCCCACAGGGTGGATCTGGCCCATGGGCCTTGAGTGTGACACCCCCGATATAGAATATATAATAATAAGGCTGGAAGGGATCTTGGAGGTTTTCTAGTCCAACCCTTTGGATACACCATTCCAGACAAGTGGCTGCCCATTCTCTTCTTAAAAGCCTCCAGTGATGGAGCACCCAAGAACGTCTAGAGGTAAACTCTGTTCCACTCAGAGGAGGGCTGCTGGGGGTTCACAGAAATTCAGGAGACCCCTAGATAAGGTTCTGTGCAGTTTGAAGAACCCCCAAATCCCACTCCTGGCTGGCCTTGCCAGCCCCTCCCAGGAGTCCCCACACGGCCTGTTTTGGATGCAGGTAAAATGCAGGGTGCATGCAGTGGTTCAGGGAGGGTGAAAAACAAGCCTCCTGGAAGTTTGGGAAGGCCAGAAATGGACCCATTTCCAGCTTCCAGAGAGCCTCCGGAGCTCAGGGAGGCCATTTTCGCCCTCCCGGAGACTTGAAGAAATCTCTGCAACCCAGGGAGAGCAAAAACGCTCCCCCACACCACCATGGTGCAGGAGGCCAGCTAGGCCATGACCAGCATGGCCATGCCCCCCCCCCTGAACCGGGCAGAGAACCTCTTGCTAAAATTTTTGAAGCCCACTCCTGGTTCCACTGATTAACTGATTAACACTTTCAGGAAAGTTCTCCTTCATTCAAGGTGGAATCTCCCCTTAATGTTCTTTCATTATATCTTGTTCTGTTCTCACATGGATTGGAGAATAAGTCGACCCCTCTTCTCTGTCACAGCACCTCAAGTACTGGAAGGCTGCTATTTCGGTCATCCCTATTCTTTCTCTTTGTTAGACTAGTTTCCTCAATTGTTGATCATACAGTTTAGTCTCCCGATCCTTTACCATGTTTTGTTGTTCTTCTTTTCTAGGGTCTCAACATCTTTTTTTTGTATCGTGGTTGTTAAGCCTGTGTTCTCCAACCAGGGTTAAGGAGACAAGCTAAACAGAATGTGCAGCGTTAGTCAGATAGGCACACAGATAAATGAGTGAGATAAGTTTGTATGTTTGTTAACATACAGTAAAAATAACAGATACGCTTGTGCTATCAAAAATATAGTTTATTCCATTTAGAGTTTATAGCATAGTCAAAATAACAGTCCATTAGTCATGTATCGTTTTAGTCAGTCCATTCAAGGATATTCAATTAGCAAAGTCCGTGTAGAATATCCAATATCAGTTCACTTACAATAAATCAGTCCTTTCTCTCTCCCGTTCCAGTAGGGGAAAAACACAGTCTTCAATTCATCAAGTAATTAGGGATCATAAAGCCAGAGAGAGAGCTGCCATTGTCTCACTTCTTTTATGGTGC
Source organism: Hydrophis major (assembly GCA_033807585.1). Lineage (NCBI taxonomy): Eukaryota > Metazoa > Chordata > Lepidosauria > Squamata > Elapidae > Hydrophis > Hydrophis major. Next base: position 205,437,245 of record CM066331.1, read on the forward strand.
TTTTTACAACCACTCCCTTAATTACATTCTTACAGTTAAAGATACAAACACTTTAACTAACAAACCATGATAACATATTTATTATTTTACCTAAACCAGTTAGGGTAAACAATGTTATCCCTAACAGTGGTGACCAGAACTGGATGCAGTGTTCCAAGTGTGCTCTCGGCAGCGAAGTATAAAGTGGTGCTACACATCCAAGTGATGCTGACAGGAGAGCTAATCTCCTCTAGACCCCAATCTAACTAATCTAGTGGCTTCTAAATATGTTGGACTTCAAGTCCCAGCATACCATAGGATCATAGAAAAGGGTCAGAAGGAAAGAGAGCTCCACTCTTTCCCCAAAATCTCCCAACTATCATACCTTCAAACTATCCCAAAGGTGATTTTTCAGGAGGCCACTGGACTTTCTTGTTTTTTCTTTGGAAGACGTTTCACTTCTCATCCAAGAAGCTTCTTCAGCTCTGACTGGATGGTGGAGAACGGAAGGATTTATATTCCTCGCAGACGGCTGGTCATTTCCATCCTTTTAAAGGGTCGTTGAGGCCACTTGGAGGTTTATCTGTGTCCTCAGGGTCACCTGAGTAGTGCAAATGGTTCCTGTAGTCTGCATTTTTTTCCTCTGAAAATCCATTCCTACTCCCACACCATTCCAAGGGGGTTCATCCCAAATTGTACCGGTATAGCTAAAAATCTGTAGAGATTCTCAGTCATCTATGTCATGGTTATCCCAAAGGTGATTTTTCAGGAGGCCACTGGACCTTCTTGTTTGTTCTTTTGAAGATGTTTCCTCCAAGTGCTTCAACAACTCTCTCAAAGGATTCAAATGAGCAGCCGTCTGCAAGGAATATAAATCCTTCCATTCCCCACTATCCTGTCAGAGCTGAAGAATCTTCTTGGATGACAAGTGAAATGTCTTCAAAAGAAAAGAAAAAAACCACAACGAGAAAGTCCAGTTGCCTCCTGACAAAGCACCAATGAGACAACCATGACGTGAATGACTGAAAATCTCTACATAATTCCATCAAACTATTCAGAAGTGGTATCTGAGCATTAAACACAATCCTTTTCTCACCTATTCTTTTTCTTTTTAGTTTTATCTCTTTGCTGATTTCTAATTTACGCTTGGGGGTGGGTGGGTGAATTCCATTCACAGCTCAGATAAAAAGACTTGAAATAAAATTTAAAAAGCATACCTAGCATGTACGTATGCATTTTAATTTAAATAAGCCCTCCAGCCAAAATTGCAGGTGTCAAACATTTGGAAGGTACAAAAAACATGCAGATTCTTGCTCCTTCAACAATACAATTGTTGAAATGGATAAGAAATGGGTGATAAACTCCCTAAACTCCCTCGAAGAGCCATGGTGGCACAGTATTAGAATGCAATAGAGCAGGTTGACTCACTGCTCACTCCAGGAGTGCAAATCCCACCAGGCTCAAGGTTGATTCAGCCTTCCATCCTTCCAAGCTGAGTAAAATGAGGACCCAGATTGTTGGGGGCAATAGGCTGATTCTGTAAACCGCTTAGAGAGGGCTGTGAAGCACTGTAAAGCGGTATATAAGTGCTATTGCAACTGCTAAACTCCATTTGGCTCACTTCAAAGTGGGCTCTGCTAATGGAAAGTCCTCCTTTGCTTTTTAAGAAAAAACACCACAACAATCCATATTCTCTATTCAGAAATATGGTCCCAGACATTCCCTCTGTCATGCCCCTGGTGGAGGCTGACTCTAAGGAAGAAGAGGAACAGCCAACATAGAGTGGGAGGAGGCTGGGGAAGGACAGAGGCAGGCTGAGCAGTCAGAGGGAGGACCCAGGCCCATCCTCTATCCATCGTAGGGCACGCAGGGAGGAGAGGATCAAGGTAAAACATGGTCTACTCAGGAGGAGAGGGCCATGATCCCCTTCATGGGTTGCAGGTGTGACATCTGCATAAGAGTTTGGACCTGCGTGCTAACAGACGCTGGGGACAAATTACTGTTTTATTCCTAAAGAAGGTTTGTCTTGGTTGGCATTCTTCCAACAGACTGTCCCTGGTTAGCTTCCTGAAGTTGGCAATTGTTAGGAATAACAAGGTTACTGTTGTGAATGAATAAATGTTAAATAAAGTTATCTTGAGCTTGAAGTCAAGTGCAGGGTTCTGGCCCTGCACTTCTGATTGGCTGTTAATGGCAGGATCGGATTGGTCCATTCAGGAGAATCTAATTGGCCATTAACAGGCCATTCTCATTGGTTAATGGAGCTAGCGCTCCCAGATTTCTATTGGTTGAATAGTTAAAAAGTTGCCTATATAAGGAAGGCTATAGCAGCCATCCAGTTTGAGCTGTCACACCTTGTAAATAAAGAGTTTGAAGTTCACTGTTTCTACCGGCTTGTCTCCATTATTCGCACCCATGCTCCAGACTTAACACTGGCGACGAGGATGGGATGTGGAGACGTCAGAACTGACTAAACAACGAAGAAGACAACCGAGCACGTGGCTAAAATGCACAATGGCAGAACCATGTCTGGCAGCGTAGTACCACCCGCTCCGTTCGACCCAGCGCAAGAGGACTGGGAGTCCTACCTGGACTGTTTCCAAATGTTCTTGGAAACCAATAATTTGAAAGATGCCACAACTGGGAAGAAACGGGCGGTATTCCTGACGCATTGCGGGCCAACCATATTCAAGATGGCCAAGGCACTAGCAAAACCGGCTGAAGTGAAGGCCATGGAGTGGGACGTCCTCGATCCGCTACTAAGGGCCCACTATGCACCAACCATTCCAACGCTCGTAAAACGGCACAAGTTCTACCAAAGAAACCAGCGGAAAGGAGAAAGCGTTGCCGATTTCATTGTGAACCTCCGAAACTTGGGAGGCCTCTGCGATTTCGCCGACCTAGAAGAGGCTTTGAGAGACCGAGTAGTTCTAGAATTAGATGCTCTAAACGTGCAGAGCAAAATAATGGCCAAGGGCAACATTAGCCTTGCTGATGCCATCACTGAGGCTACAGCAGCAGAAGCAACCAAGAAGTTGGCTGCACAACTACGCCGAAATCGTGCTCCGACGCACCAACCAGCCGGCGAACTTTCACCTAAGTCGGAAGGACAGCTTTTGACGGCCCACCATGAGGACCTCTCTTCGTCGTCAGATAGCGACGAAGAAGAGGTCCATCAACTGCGGTCCGATCGGGACCGTTACCCGAAGTCCCAGAAACCATGCGCTGGCTGTGGGGCCAACCATTACCACTCTGATTGCAAATTCCGTGACGCGCTCTGCCACGAGTGCAGGAAATGAGGCCATATCGGACGGGTCTGCAGAAGTCTCCTCGGACCCAGCCAGTCCTCGAAGTGGGCCAATTTTCACCATTCGACAGGAAACCGTCCTGTAAGGCGAGAACCAGCAAACCACTCCAACAGAAACCGACCCATGAATCACCTAACGAGGTGAGAAAAGGCTCACCAAACAATCACTATCGGCCATGCCTCTTCATTGGATGCCAAGAAAATTCAAGTTAAAGTGGACATCGAAAATCAGCCTTGCCAAATGGAAGTTGACTTGGGATCGTCTCTTTCAATGGTCTCCTGGAAGACCCTCAAGCAACTCATCCCTACTATCCAGCGCCAAGACCTTCAATTCCAAAGGCTCATGCTAAAAGACTACCAGGGGAACTGGATTCCAGTCATAGGATCCAGTCGAGTCCGGGTTTCTTTCAAGAACCGCACAGCGTACTTACCCCTGACGGTGATCGACAAGGACCAGCCTAGCCTGTTAGGCCTGCAATGGTTCACACCACTCAGCATTGAAGTGGCAGGCATTAACCAAATCGGCGGCAGTGACTGGGAGGAGGACCTCGCCCATGAATTCAAGGACGTCTTCATGGAAAAGCTAGGCGAGTACAAGGGGACCCCGATATCCTTTAGCCTTAATCCAAAAATAGCTCCCATCCGCCTTAAGCCTCGTCGAGTTCCTTTCGCCCTAAAGCTGAAAATCGATGAACAGCTTGATAAGTTGATAGCCCAGGGAGTGTTAAAGCCAACCGATCACTCTCCCTGGGAAACCCCAATTGTGACACCAATTCAGCCGGATGGCTCAATTAGAATTTGTGGGGACTACTGAGCCACCCTAAACCATGCCCTGCAACAAAATCCATATCCGGTGCCGGTGGTGCAACATCTCCTCTTTTTCCTGGGGGGCGGAAAAGTCTTCGCCAAACTAGACTTAGCTCAGGCTTATCAGCAACTGCCAGTTGATGAAAAAATGGCACAGGCACAGACAATTGTAACACACTGAGGTGCCTTTAAGTGTACGCAGCTCCAATTCGGAGTCAGTGTAGCCCCGGGGACCTTTCAGAGCCTAATGGAGAGACTCTTGCAGGGGATCAAAGGCGTTGTCCCCTACTTTGACGATGTGCTAATTGCTGCCCCTACTCCAAAAATTTTGCGGGATCATTTAAGACTGGTTCTACAAAAATTCCAAGAAGCAGGCCTTAAGGTGAAGAAAAATAAGTGCAAGCTGTGTACAGATCATGTTGAATTCTTAGGGTACTTAATTGACAGTCAGAGTATTCATCCTACTGATAGCAAATTAAGAGCAACAAAAAATTATCCCAGATCCCGGAACAAGGCCGACCTCCAGGCATTTTTAGGCCTCATCAATTTCTATAACGTATTCTTGCTGCACAAGGCAACTGTTGCTGAACCTTTACATTGCCTACTAGACAAAAAAGCAAATTGGGTATGGGGTCATAGAGAAGAGCAGGCGTTCCGTAATGTAAAAAAGCTACTGACTTCTGACGCTGTGCTAATGCAGTACAATGAAACCTTACCGTTAAATATCACATGTGATGCATCGCCTTTCGGAGTGGGCACCATTTTGAGCCATATATTGCCTAATGGTAGCAAAGCCCCTGTTGCCTATTTTTCAAAAACACTCGAAAACCAAGCAAAATCATAGCCAGATTGATAAAGAAGCCCTGGCAATTGTATCGGCTGTTAAAAGATTCCATGAGTACGTGTACGGCTGGGCTTTTACTATAGTGACTGACCACAAACCTTTGCTGGGGATAATCGCTGGGGATAAGCCAACCCTCTATATACTATCTCCCAGGATGACCTGCTGGTCAGAATTCTTGGCTGCCTATAATTATCAGCTACAATACCGCCCTGGTAAAGCTATTTCCCACGCCGACGCGTTGAGCCGTGCACCGCTTCCAGAAACCATCAACGATCCCGCACCAACAATGACAACGTTGCAGATTGAAACACTTCGCACGCTGCCATTAACTGCCCGTGATATCGCGAGAGAAACAAAACATCTTAGCACGAGTCCTCACATGAGTAGAACGCGGATGGCCATTGGACCAAGTACCAGATGATTTCGCACCATTCAAAAGTTGTCATACAGAGCTGTTTTCTCAAAAGGGCTGTATCATCTGGGGTGATAGAGTCGTTATCCCAGAATGACTCCAACAGACATTGCTAAGAACCTTGCACGATGGCCACCCTGGCATCGTGCGTATGAAGGCCCTCGCACGAAGCTACGCATGGTGGCCAGGCATCAATAGACAAATCGAATCATGGGTCAAAACTTGCCAGAGATGCCAAGAAGTAAGCAACGCTCCACCAAAGGCAACCCCAACCGAATGGGAGACACTGCGGGGACCATGGTCCCGTATCCATCTAGATTTTGCTGGGCCGACCAAAGGCCACACATTTTTGTTAACCGTAGACGCCTACTCAAATTGGCTCGAGATCCACCATATGAGGAACACGACCACCGAAGCGGTCATCAAAAGACTGGAAAGACTGTTTGCAACCCACGGATTACCAGACGTTCTGGTATCCGACAACGGGTCCCAATTTACCGCGCTGTCCTTTGAGCAGTACCTGGCTGACCGTGGTATCCGACATGCACTCACTTCACCTGTTCACCCTGCAGCCAATGGTAGGGCTGAGCGCATGGTACAATTAGTCAAGAAAACGCTACAAAAAATAGACTACGACAACATCGGCGAGAAAATCAACCGAATCCTTTTTCTACAGCACATCACACCTCACAGCATCACCAACCAAACTCCCGCCGAGCTGCTAATGGGACGGAAGCTCCGCTCCCACCTCGACCAGTTACACCCAGCTTACGAACCAGAAAAACCACTCGGATCCAGCGGCCGATGCCGTACCTTTCAGGTAGGTGATTTAGTATTTGCTAAAAACTTATCGGGTGATCCGCTATGGGTAGAAGCGACAGTAATCCATGTAACCGGCCCAAGATCATACCTTGTACAGTGCCCTGACGATAGATTTTGGAAGCGCCATATCGATCAACTACGATCACGGCTGCAGTCAGGCAATTCCGAACTCCCTTATAACCAAACTGAGGGGGGGGAGATACAGAGGAAGACGAATTTCAACTAGAGGAAAATCTTTTTGAAGGGAACGATAGCGGAACAGGAACGCGGGAACAGGAACCAGGGAAGGGAGTGAGTTCACCTCAGGGAGTTACCAAATATATTGGTGACAACGAAAACGCGAACTCTGAACCAGAGGCACCCCTTTCGCCAAACAACGCTCTACCTCAACAAGAGTGCAGCCAAATGCCTGGCGCACAGCGAAAATCAAAAAGACTAATAAAACAACCGTCCTACCTCAAGGACTACGTGACCGCGCCCCCTAAACAGAAGCCAGGGGGAAGGGGTGTTGTGAATGAATAAATGTTAAATAAAGTTATCTTGAGCTTGAAGTCAAGTGCAGGGTTCTGGCCCTGCACTTCTGATTGGCTGTTAATGGCAGGATCGGATTGGTCCGTTCAGGAGAATCTGATTGGCCATTAACAGGCCATTCTCATTGGTTAACGGAGCTAGCACTCCCGGATTGCTATTGGTTGAATAGTTAAAAAGTTGCCTATATAAGGAAGGCTATAGCAGCCATCCAGTTTGAGCTGTCACACCATGTAAATAAAGAGTTTGAAGTTCACTGTTTCTACCGGCTCGTCTCCATTCTTCGCACCCATGCTCCAGACTTAACAGTTACCTAACTTAGTTTGGGTAAAATAATATATATAAACTATGATTGTAAGTAAGTGTGTGTCACTTTAACTGCAAAGCATGGAATTTTGGGTGCGGCTGTAAAATCGCCATAAGAGGGAGCAAGAGAGCTTACTGTATTCCTGGCTTACTGAATTGCTTGCTGACAATGATGGATTGATGGTTCCCTGCTGCTGCTGCAGCTAAAGGAAGAAAGGAGGTTTGATCTTCTTCATATCTCTACTGTGAGAAGACTTATTACTGGACTGATATTTGTAAGTTTACTGACCTCTTTTTCGACACTGGACTTTGCAACTGAATAATCCCCGGACGGACTGAACTAGTGAATAATATATGGACTGTTTTGACTATGCTAAAACTCTTACTGGAATAAGCTATTTAACTAGCACAGTGTATCTGTTTTACTGAGTGTAAGCTACAAAAACGTTTATCTCAAATATTTTGCCTGACTGCCTGACTGCCGTGCAGATTCTGCTAGGGTGTATCCCTAACAGCAATTATCTATCTTGGTCTGTCATGGAACTTTATTCAATGTGGTTTGTTTTTGGTTTTTGCTTCGCTATTGGCTCTTTGAATTTGAACAGTGTTTCTTTCCTTTGAAATGTTATTTTGAAAATAGTTTATTCCTCCACTGTGAACAATTCAACAGTGAAGCCAAGTTGAAGGCATTGAAGGACTTTTAGTTATGTTTTGGATTTTGTTATATTTCTGATATACTCTGGGTCGTCACACCCTCAGTGATTGAATAAGGAGAGTAAGAAGAGATGTTTCTTCCCTAGGCCTTTCCTCAATGCCAGCCAATCTTGCACTGCTAATGGCGCTCTGAAAACTGACATTCCAAAGGTGTCAATCCAGAGGTGGTATTTAGCTGGTTCAGACCAGTTCTGGTGTACCAGTAGCGGAAATTTTGTCTGGTTCAGAGAATTGGCAAATGCCACCTCTGGCTGGCCCCACCCACCTGCCCTTAGCTCTCTATAGTCCCTTGTTTTTTAGCTCAGCTGATTCATGCGGCAGAGCAGATTGCAGAGCCTCAGCTGAGCTAAAAAAAACAGCATAGCTCACCAGCATTGATAAAAAGGGAGGTCTCTGAGCCCTGAGCATGTGCGTGCGAAGCACAGCTCACCAGTGTTGATACAGAAGGTGGTCTTTGAGTCCTCCTGTAGATATTGTACTCTCTAATTGCAAATGGAGACGTGGGTACTCTATTTTTCTTATCTCCATTTTTAAGTGCTCTGGTCTTATTGTATTGCGAACAATTGCTGGGGTGCATCTATAGTTTCGTTGTACTTGTACAATGACAATAAAGTTGTTGTTGTTGTTGTTGTTGTTGTTGTTGTTGTTGTTGTTGTTGTTCTTCTTCTTCTTCTTCTTCTTCTTCTTCTTCTTCTTCTTCTTCTTCTTCTTCTTCTTCTTCTTCTTCTTCTTCTTCTTCTTCACACATGTGTGCAAAATGTGCTCTCCAAAATGGTAGGAAAAAAATGTGAAAACTCACCAATCAGCAGTGATATTCCACCGGTTCAGCCCAGTTCTGTCGAGCTGGAAGCGCCGATGAGCAGAGGAGAATGAACCGGTTCTGTCTGCTGCTCTGCTGTTGGGCCCACCCGCCCACCTGGGCTCTCGTCCTCACCTTGATTCCCTGCTTTTGAAGTGCAGCTGCTTTGCATGGCGGCATAGCAGAGTGCTGCACGGCAGCTGCTGAAGTGACCGGGAGAGTGCAGGCTCGCAGGAGATGAGTTAGAATGCCTCTGCACCTGTGCAAAGTGCGTATTTGGCACACGCCCACCAAGACACACCCACTGAACCAGTGGTAAAAATCTTTGAATCCTACCACTGCCACCACTGTATCAATCATTGGGTTAAAAATATTCAGTTCAATTTTGCAAGCTTCAACACCACCAATATTGATCATAAGACCTTTCCCCAAATATCTCTTTTCTTCCTATTTAAAATAATTGTATTAAAGTTTTACAATTTAAAAAAAAACACCAATCATGTTTACATTTTTTGCAGTACATTGTGGCATCAGTTTTTTCCATCTTCCATTAATCATATCTATATACATATATATATTATTCATATTTAATAATATTTCCCAAATATTTCCCCAAATATTTCTAACAGGTTTGTTTCCGAGCATTAAGGGCAAGGTAGAAACTCAGATAGGTCTTTGAAGCCAACAGTCTGCAGAATGGAACAACTCACCATGGCCAACGGGAGGGCTTGCTGCAGGACAATTCAATGCAAGATGATTCAAGAGGGGGACAAGTAGAATTGTTGCTTACCCCAACCTTGAGGATTCCTAAGCTGAGAAGGTTCAAACCTAAAACAAGATAAGCCTGCTGCAATTCACTTGTCCCTCTTGGGTTATCCTGCTTGAATTCTCTCACAGCGAATTGTCCTACAACAGGTTGGCTAGGATGAGACATGGTGAATTGACCATAGAAAGCTAACTTAAATCAGAGGTGTCAACTTCAAGGCCTAGATCTGACCTGCGGGGTGCTTAAATCTGGCCCATGGGGCCAGCCTGGAAATAGCAAAGGGCCAGTCCGTGGTGCCTCTGGCAGCCAAAATGGGTCATGGGGGGCCTCATGCAGTCCCCCGCATCTGATTTTGGCCCACAGGGTGCTGCAGGAGGCTGTCCAGACTGAAAATGGGGCATGGGGGGGGCCTCATGAGCTCCCCCGGGCCCCATTCTAGCTGGCAGTGTGCTACGGGAGACATTCATCCTGTCTTCCCCCCGCCAGCTGGCCCATGGAGAACTATAATGCTGATCCAGCCCTCCAAAAAATCCAGTTTGACATCCCTGTCCTCGATCCAACTGTCACTGGGGACTAAGTTTTCTAAATAAGATGGCTAATTGGAACACTTGAGATCCAAGGTGATGTGACAGCACAAACAATTATCTGAAAATATACATGAGTGGTGGATGGTGGGTTGCATGGTTAATTTTAAAAATAGAGTTAAAGCATCTGGCTGACCAATGTCAGAAAGGGATTGTTAAATCTAAATGTGTTCTTCTCATCCAAAATGCAGTATAATGACCTTTAAAAAAAGCCCTGGTTTCCTAATAAATTGGAACTTGGGAGGATCTGTTTCCATAGAATCTCATAGAATGGATCCTTATGATGATTAATATAATATGAATATAATAGATGTAAATGCTACCTGGATGTTTTTAAATGTCTGCATAAGCACAAACCGCAATATATGCTCGGAAATATTGTTAAAAATTGGCCAGAGATACTCATAATGGAGAAAAAACGAATTCAAATTCTCAGGATTTACTGTAAGATTGGTAGTGTCAGGATTCCGGCAGTTACCCCAATTAAATCATGAGTCTTGAGCCAAACATCCAAAAGTAAACAGAACTTATTGGGAGTTAACATGCCGGCACGACCTGGGTGCAGCTGACTTTTTCAAACCTCTCCCCACCCCCCATTTTCTTCCTGTTGGCAATTCTAAAACGCCGATAAAAAATGTTTCATGAATTGACATTCAGCTCCCCTCACTTCTTGCAAGTGACCTGTATGACAGAAAGAAAACAAATTTATTGCAGGTACAGGACTTAGGGTTGCAAAACTCCCCCCTCGCCACCAGGCTTGGTTAGTGTAGCTACTCACTTAACAAATAGATTATCAGTATGAGCATCACCGATAAAAACAATTTCATAATCAAACCCAAATTTGATATTTTAAGGTTAGCTGTCGCAAAGAGATGCCAAAATGGGCTACCATTTGCTTTGCCCATTTAGAAAAAATCAGGCATCCCACTAGCACATTCCTCCTAAAATAATTTTAAAAATCGTTTCATTTTTATCAGAAAATCTGGGGGAAAATATGCTGTTTTTATAGCACAACAGAGTTGGCAATCCTTCACTTTCATAAAATGTGGGTTGAAACGTGCCTGACTAACGATTAATGATGTTCATTAAAAAATGAAGTTCTGGTGAAATTCATTAATGCTTGGCATGAGTCTGGCTAACAGTTACGCAACATTAGGAGCAAGGCAATTACAGATCTTGGCTGCAACTCATTGGGAGATAAAAGGATAAAAATAACACTTTTCTTCTCAGCAACTCACCCACAAGACATCGAGGTATCTTTGATAGCAACTGGAAAGAGCAGGTGGCGAGAAGGACACACAACTTATCTCTCACAACTGTTTTCTACCTGGTGTCCTCAAAAGATTTTGGGATTGCAATTCTGGCTCGGACACCTGGAGCTCAGCAGTAAAACATTTACTGCTATTTTCAACCATCCGAGTTAAGTCTCATCAGCCAGCAAGGAATCGGTTAATGAGACTTAGATACTTGCTCCTAAGACCCTAAAGAATTTATGTCGTAATTGGCAAGCATTTGTTATGCACATCTTTTCAAGGCTTTTTTAGAAATGGATGGGAGGTTAGCATAGATCAGGGGTGTCAAACTCAATTTCATTGAGAGCCACATCAGTGTTGTGTTTGACCTCGGGAGGCCCAAGGGGAGTGGCCAGGATAGGCATGGTCAGCTCAACATCACTTGTGTCGGGGGTGCCTGTGGCGGCCTGAGCGCTCTGACAGCAAAAACAGGCTCCTAAACTCCATTTTCAGCTACAACGGCCTCCTGCAACCCTCTGCCAGCAAAAAAGAAGCTCGGGAGGGCCCGAGCTCCGTTTTCACTGGCAAAGGCACCGCGGGCTGGTATAGACAATCATCTTTATATCCCATGTGTAGCTTTAGGTGCATTATTTCTTGACTGTAATCAATCTTTTCACCTTAAAATGTTTCTCAACCTTATCCACTTTAAAATATATGGACATCAATTTCCAGAAAGTCAAGTTGCCTCTTGAAAAAGCACCTTTGGGTCTTTTCAGGGGTGTAGTTCAACCGGTGTAACAACTGGTTCGGTTAGCCCGCAGTTCGTGCACACATTTTGCACACGTGCAATGCGTTTTCTCCTGACCTTCTCCAGTAATATCTTTGTGTTAAACAGCTGACAGGTGCCAATCCCCTGTGCTGTGAGAATCAGCTGAGCTGGAAAACCCAGAAATAAAGCACAGAATAGAGTCAGGATGGGCAGGTGGGCCCAACAGCTGATCGTCAGAGTGAATGGTTTGCTCACAGCTGATCCTCAGAGCTCAGACCAGAACCAGGCTGAACTGGTAGAATCCCACCCCTGGGTCTTTTGTGCAAAATAAAAACAACATGTTAAGCATGTAAATTAATTGCTTTAAATTTGTGATGGGTGCATAAAATTCAATAGGACTGGGGAGGCTCAATTTTCAGTCTGTCCTCAACCATGAAAATGTCTGGATGACATCACTTTCCCAGCTCAACTTAATTTTCAGGGTTATCGTAGGAAAAATGGAGAAGGGAATGAGTTGCATGCCATTTCAAGCTTCTGCAGCGTATGAGTTTAATAAAGTATGCTGAATGGGTGGTGTACCACATAAAATACTTTTTTTGTTCTTGTTTTGGTATAGGTTACTTGCTTGGTATTTTATGAAGTATAATGATTTCTTGGCACCTGATTAGTGGTTGGTATCGGCCCCAGTTATGGATGATTAATGTAATCACTCAGACAATTATTCAAGAAGTATTCTGTTACTTGCAAATTACATTTATATCCAAACCTTTCTAAGAATTTAAGGTGGTGCACATGATTCTCTTAACGAAAGAAACATTTTCTGAATACTTTAAACTTGAAATACTGTAGCAGTTTTTAATGTTCTGGGCTGGAAATATAATACTGCCAGATCTTGATCTTTGTCCTGGGTTTAGAACAAACTAAGGCATTATTGCTTTAAGTGCTCCTCTGATTTAGCATTTGCTTTTAAAAGACATTATTCAAGCCACAATGTCTTGGAAAATGCATTATTCAACAAAACAGCCCCCCAAATTGCTCTGGATAAGTTACCAGTTCATATTTGCAATCTATCTATCTATCTATATCTATATCTATCTAACAGTAGGCTGGGGCCCACTGGTGGTCCACAAGAAAATTTTAGTGGTACACAGAGAAATGTCACCCCCAAAGTACCCCCCCCCAAAAGCAATTAATCCAGGCTGCGTGGGAACACAAGGTTTGTGTCGCTTGCATTGTCAACAACACAAGGTATGGGGGGGGGGAAGGGCAGAGGGGAGAACTTGTCCCACTCACCCCACGCGCCTGGCCTGGCCACCGGCTGCTTCTTTCCACTTCTTTCTTCTTCTGCTTTTGGCTGCATGCAAGGAAAGCAGCAAGTCTTTCTTTCTCTCCTCCAAACTCTGCCAGAAATGAGTCTTTGGTACCCTGCAAGGCATCCTGCTCCAAGAGGCTGCACCGGCAAAGACTCATTTCTGGCAGAGTTTGAGGAAGAGAAAGAAAGACTTCTGCTGCTTCTGCTGCTTTCCTTGCATGAAGCCAAAAGTCTCTCTCTCTCTCTCACCCCCTGAGAACCCAGCTGGAGATGGTATCCTGCGATTCCAAATAAAGAATGATCGATTAGTTGAAAAACAGGGTGGGGAATTTTCCTGCAGACTTTTTGTGGAATTTTCCCAGGGTCTCTGGTCCACAGGATTAAAATTAAGAGCTTGGCGGTCCCTGAGGTCCAAAAGGTTAGCAACCCCTGATCTATAATATAGCTTCATGACAGTTTGCTTGCTGTATGGCTGGGTTGTTGATCTTTCAGTTTGCCAAATGTGAAACTGTGTGGCATTATTTGTTGAGCTTTGCCGACAAGAAATACCCACTATACACTGGCACAGGAAGTTCAAAATAGCCAGAAAATTTGTTGTTCATAGATTATATTGAAGTACCAGACTCTCTTTCACTGCTGTAATTAAACGACTGGATTAGACCAAGAGATCAGGTTCTAAGCAATCCTTGGTCATTGAACCTCACTGAATGACTATGGGATGGTAACTCCTTCTCAAATCAACTTACCTGATAAAGATGTTGTGGAGAAAAAATAGGAGCGTGATCATATTGTTCCTGATTACTGATTTGTTTGGAATTAATTCCTGAGTATTTTATTCTAATTATTTCCTGATCTGCTTTAGCTAACTGACCCATTGGAAGCATTTAATATACTAGAAGAGTCCAGTATATCAATCATAATTTTTTGGTGGAAAAAAAAGAGTCCACCGGTAAGCAAGATAATAATCACTCCTTTTTGAATGAAATCAGTTTTGAAGCATGTGAACCTAGGGGCCGCATTTGAGTTTGTGCTGTCAATGGTCAACCTATATCCAAACCATAGAGAATTTTCCCCTATATTATTAAAAGCTACAGAAAGATCTTGTATCACATTTATATCTATGATCTCTTTTGCCAAGCTTTTAAAAACGGCAATCATTTTAGCCTGTTAAAAAAACACAATACAGTTCAAATCGACTAGAATGAAGTAACTTATTTCAGCTGAAAGATAAGAGTTACACATTTTTAGGACTATTGCCTACTTTGGCTGGTGGCTGCAAAACAAAACTGAGCTACAGTGGCGCAGTGGTTAGAGTGCAGTACTGCAGGCTACTTCTGCTGTCTACCGTGTGCCTGCAATTTGGCAGTCCGAATCTCACCAGGCTCAAGGTTGACTCAGTCTTCCATCCTTCCGGAATGGGTAAAATGAGGACCCAGATTATTGGGGACAATATGCTGACTCTGTAAACCGCTTAGAGAGGGCTGTAAAGTACCGGGAAGTCTAAATGCTGTTGCTATAAGGTTTCCTCTGACCAGTCATGTCTGACTCTAAGGGATGGTGTTTGTCTTCATTTCCTAGCTGAGGGAGCCAGCGTTGTCTGAAGACTCTTTCCATACTCATGTGGCCGGCGTGACTATATGCCAAGGTGCACAGAACAGTTACCTTCCCATCAAATTGGCACTTGCATTTGCATGCTTCCCAACTGCTAAGCTGGCAGGAGCTGGGGCAAGAACAGGAGCTCCCCCAGTCATGTGGTGTTTGGGTCTTGAACTGCCAATCTTTCCATTGACAAGCCTCGTGCCTTAACCTCTAGGCCACTGCGCCTAGCATTGCCATGTCTTTTCCCACGAGAAGACATTATTTAATTGAAGGTTGAGCTTGAAGCTCCGAGCTACTGTTTCTCCCAAGGGAAGCAGTTAAGCAAAATATGATAATCAGACAAGGATTGAATTGTTTTAGGCAAGTAAAAAAGCCTACTGATGAAGAACTAATGAAGTTGATACAAATGCATGATTCATCGATTTTATATTTCCTTATGGAAAAACAAAGAGGTACTACGTATCAGAAAAATACACTCCAAAGTTCACTAAGAAGCACGATTTGTTTTTCCGATATTAAAAATAAGCAACACAAGTGGCTTTAGGGGCCACATTTTGAATCAGGGTGTCAATTTATTTCAGAACTAAAACTCTAATCTTGAAAAAGATTCAGAAGTCAGGAAATTCTGGTTGATTTTGAGAAACTCTTCTCCCCTCCCCCTCCCCCCCCCAAAAAAATTATGTAAGGCAAAACAACAACCGAAATGCAGTTAAAAACCAGCTTTATTGTTACAACCAATTTTGAATTATTTACATAATATAAATCTCTTTGCAAGATACATTCCTTCATTGAAATCAATGATAAAAGGCCTTAATATAGAGCTTCAACAATGCTTAGCTAAAAAAAAAAAAGTTCACTCCAGTACAAGCCAATGAACAGAAAGCACAATTTTTAGTTCCATTCATAACATACAGATTAGGGATTTTTCCTCTCCCTTTCATTGGACAGGCAACCCTTCACAGGACAGGACTGACTCAACAAACAAAAGGTTTAAAATGCAAGGAGAGAGAAGAGAGCCAAAGGGGTAGGGATGATCTGCTCCTATACGTCGTTGTTGTCGTTGTCACATATGAATGGTCAGCCTCAAAAAATGAATCCTTGTAAATGCAAAGTTTTTAATTACCGCAAGATGTTAAAAATATTTTAACCCGCTGACACCATTTACAATTAAGCATAAGGCTTGTTATGCAACTAGGATCCACCTTGGAAAATAAACAGGATATAGGTATTTATCAGAAACACAAGAAGCTTTAAAACCATGCCGAAATTAAACCCAGCAGTAATATTGCCGCTCCTTGGGACTGATAATTTTAATCAGTATTTTCACAGTTAAGACAGTTTGCTGGTCTGCGTTAGTATTGCGAGAATTGCTTTTGCTGTCATTTATAATTTATACAGCACTTTGTCAGCAATGCTTACAACTCCTTTAAGTGCTTATTTATTATCTCAATCAACCTATTAATTAGCACTTGCCTATGGACGGAAAGCCAAGCTGAAAAGAACTTGCTCCAGATTGCCCCCCTTTCTTTGACTAGGTTTCAGGACGTTGTCAAAATGGCAGGCTCCTCCAAAAGGCTTAAGTTTTTTTAAAAAATATATCCTAAACACAAACATCAATTCATCATTTAAAGCACATTGGATATCAATGTATTCTACTATATGGAGATCTTATATAGCAATATTTCAATAGCAAAACCAAAGTAAGGGCCTTCATCTTTGGAGACTGGGTGAGGAAATTTTTTCACTTTGCTGGAGAAAATTGCCAAAATCAGAATTTGTTTTCTGCTAATTTATTTCAAACAGGAATGGACTTGGCAATTCATCACTATGCCACTATTTATTAATTTTGCCAACAAAAATGTCAACTTTTCTGAGCATTGTTATACGCAAATAATTCCTATTGATCTTGTTTCTCCCTGCCTCCCATCCCAGTCTGCATACAGCATTAACTGGTAGGCACCATCCGATGTTACAGGGCTGCACTACTTTGGGAAGTCTCTAGTTCAGTGTTGCTCAACTTTAAGAAGTGTGGACTTCAACTCTCAGAATTCGCTAGCCAGTTGAATGAATTCTGGAAGTTGAAGTCCATACATCTTAAAGTTGCCAATGTTGAGAAACGCTACTTTATTTATTTATCATCAATAATGATGCAGCAGTGGACAATTGTCCATAATGGGTCAGATTCCCTATATTTGGCCAATCTAGCTAAATAGAAACTGACCTCCAGGCCAGAAAAACTTTAGATTAACTATTCATTTCAAGCCTTTGCAACTTTATTGTGTGTGAAGGAAATTTTACGAAGCACAAATAAATTCATTTTTAAAAAGTAGGCTCAACAGCATACAACTTTTCAAGAACATGTACTCGGACTGACAAGGACAAAGTTTCACTTTTAAGGGTCAGGTTTCTTTAAACCAAAAGGAAAATTAGGAGAAATTGAGAAAAAATGTCCAATTTCATCAGTTCTACAGAAGCAGAAAAGGGTACCCTTGAATTCTTGCAACTTTTAACAACGTTTAAGGGTGGTCCAACAAATCCTCTTGCTACAGGGGTACAAGATTTTTTGGAGGATGTCAATGAATCAGAGGGTGCAAATCCAGATTTTATGAAAAGCTCAAAGTGAACCAGGAGTAAAACAAAGTACTCTTAAGCATGTCTTGTTGAAATTTCTTAACTATGTTAAGGACTTCACTGCATCATTTGCTGCTGCAATTTTATATGTATCTTTCTTTTTGCATGAGCTGTTTCCAATTGCAATAGTGGCAAATTCTATTTCTACTGCTCACATTTTGATGATGTTGTTTAATATGCAGGACTCTGCCCTGTTAGGAATTTATACAAGGGTTTTTCAAAGCAAGAGTTACCTGTGCATGACAAGCCCAACTCAGAGTGGACCTTCATTATATCTCAGGAGAGAAAACCACTTTTCCTCTAATTAGCCAATCTGCTTCCTACTAGAATGAATATTGTCACTTGAAAGCAATTGTGCTAACTCGTGTTTAGATTGATTAGTTCTTCCAAAGAGAATGTATGAATACTAAGGCAGACACTACAAACACCATAAGAAAGACACCTTATGTAAGCTAATATGCATCCCCAGGTACTATTGTTTTCCAACTGGGAATTCCCTTGAAGGCAGCCTATTTAACAAAAAGAGTTCAACAGATGTCAAGAACTGGATATTTGGTTTACATCCAAATTCTACAAAAAGGAACATACAACGAAAATACATAAAGTTCATAAATGCGAGGTACCATACAATTCACACTAATTTACAAATGGTTATTTACATTATTATATATACACAGTTAGACCCAGTTACCTTAAATTGATTGGCTAATCCTTCTACAAAATTCACATTAAGAACCCCAGGCCAAGAGTTCAAAACAATGCCAATTTTCTTCTAAATCCACCACCATTATACCAAGGAAGCTTCAGAATCCATCAGATAGGTTGATTAACCTGGTCTGATTGCCAGTGTGATGAAAAAATTCACACATTTCTGCTTTACAAAAGCTACTCGGCCACTATGGTCTGTAGGCTTATGTTTACAGTATTCAATGCTGTTTCTAGTAACTCCCTATTTTTCACTACAGTTTACAACAATGTCTCTAGTGATGACATACGGGTCTTTTAGCTTAAAAGTACAGGCAACAGATTAGTTTGTTACTAAGTCACAGCCAGAACTACCTGAGGTTGTTTTCTAGAGTTCTGGAAAATAAAAGATTCAAGTACTTGAAAAAATGACAGCAAACTGGAAAGTGTGATAAAGTCACCTCAAAAATCCAAAGTAGGAATAAAAAAGTGGGAGAGCAGAAAATGGCAGCTTCTAAAATAACAAAATATTAAGCTACATGTACTACTCTTTAAGGTAAATAGATATTTTCTCTTAAGAATGAGTTAAAACCACTAATTATTTTTATACATCTTCAATGTATTCAGAAACACACTGTGCTGGAAAATGTTCAATCTAACATCATTCTGGCAAAAATGGAAACATGATTGAAATCCAGCCACCTTGGAGACGAAGCCAAAATACATCTCTTCTAAAGAGCTCATTATATTTTTTAAGAAAAACTTTTAATTGGTTCATATTAAGCTCAGTTGAAATGTAGTAAAAGTTTATCAGTATCTGTAGATTCATCCAGTGAGGCACATTCTTTTCTATCCAGCTTAACAGAGGAGATGAACCATCAAACTTTGGATATCATTTTTTATGTACCAAAAAAAGGGGGGGGGGAGATGATAGTAAACATTATGATGATGATCTAAAATAACCTTTCCAAGTATTACTAAACCTTAAGCCTTGGCTGGATTTTTTTTTTTTTTTTGGGGGGGGGGGGGGGGGGCTAGCTTGAAAAGTAACTTTTACTTTTTTCCAACAATCTATAAAGGTTAAATTCAGAGAGTATTTTGAACAAAGCAGTTTTAGGCTTTTGAAAATTAAAGCTTTCTGTAACTTAATTCTGCCTAATTCCTAAGGGCCTCACTGTAAAAAGGCATTAAAGAATATGTAAAATTAATAAAAAGACATAAAAAGGACCTGTTTTCTTATTTTCTAGAGCTCGAGCAACACCCTTTTACCTGGTAAATTATACATTTTCTTTAATAATTGGCTCAACACTGATGATCAAAAGAAGCTGCCCAATTTATGTACATCTGTGGTAAGAGCTGAAATGTATCTTAAAATTAAAACTACCCTTCTCCACATGAAAGCCTTTAAATTTGAGTAGAATATAATTCCTGTTACCATATTAATAACCTGGAACCTCAGAACCATGTAGTTACATCCATTCAGCACCACACTGGGGAAAACTGACCACAGAATATAGATTGTACCCTACTTTTCCTAAACTAATTTCATTGTTGAATAATGAGACATTTGAGGTACCAATGTTTGGGGCATTTAAAAGGACAATGGTTTTAGAACTATCTCAAAATGTACCTCGTCATGTTTTTATTTCTGTAAACAGATGTTATCAGAAACTTTGGGTTAAATTTTTCATTCATATCCCATATCAGATCAAGTCAGGTTTATTTTTCAGCCAATGTTTATTTTACAGAGTCCCATAAAATATTTCTGAATAAATATTTTTACTGAGTCTGGACAACAGGTTCTCCACTTCATTGCTGTTTAAGGTATATCTGCGTTTACATAATGCATATGAACACACAGACTTCACATATATGGGCACTTAAGAGACCAAAATGGACAAAAAAATATAGGACCAACAAAAACTATTATTGAACTTAATGTCACGACTTTCAAAGTTTAGCGCAACTTCCCCATTCTTAAACACACATGCTCTCACACATACGCTAAGTAAACATTGTGTTTCATTTCACATTTTTTGAAATTTAAACCATTCCTGGTAGGATGGCTTTTGAAAAAGAAGATTAAAATGTCAGTGACCAATTCTCATTCTTCAAATGCCATTACCGTTTACTAAAGAAAGGATGAAGAAGGTGGAATCAAGGTAAGGAAGTCAATGAAGAAAATTATGTGGACACTCACCAAGTCTAAAGAAATAAAAATTTTAAGTTTTGCTCCCAATTATTACAGGACTGCTCAACAAAAACCCTGTTGGTTTTTACTACAGTTTCTAGCTAATATCTTTATCCTTAGATTATATAACAAGGTGTTCAAAGGTTTAAAAAACTTGTTAGGGAGCAAAATACACAACACCTGGATGAGTGGTCATTTAAAGCTTACATTTCAAGATAAGATCCCTCTTCAAATTTAAAAGCCAACAGAAAGTGGGTATCATTTCCTTAATGCAGTGAGCAGGTCTCTCCAACATTTCTGCTTCCCCTATATACAAGAATGGTCATTTCCCCCTCCCCCATCCCCATACAGCAACCTGCTAGAGCTGAGAAACAAGAGAATGAAAATTATTTTGTTCCACCCTGATAAAATCTCCAGTCAGCACCAATGGCTTGAGTACAAACTGGGATCTGTTGTTGTGTAGACTCCATGTAGTTCACAGTTAAACAACTGAATGCTGTACCAATATGAGATGTAAAAAAGTTTACAGGATGATCACCTGCACCCTCTCCCTTAAGGAGAACCGATAAACAGCAGCAATGGAATGTTAAACTCACAATAAATAATTCATGTCTCACATTTAAACAAAAATACAAGAAAAAGGATTAAATTTGCTCTCCTTGTGTTTCAGAAATCCATTAGCTTCTAATTCTTCCACAATATCAGAAAAGACTTTCGTTTGAAGTTTACCATTGAAAGATTATTTAGAGGCAATGAAAAGCAAAAGAAGAAGAAGGAATAATACAAATGTAGAGCTTTTTCCTATTATGCACTCATGACAAAAACAGTAAGGAATCTTCTCAACAGGCGGGTAACCAAGTTCTCAAATTCTACTCAGGAAGTTTTAATGCCATTACTTCATTCTTCATTTTGAAGTACTGATTGAAGCGAACAACTGCATACCTACGTGAGCAAACAAAAGCAATCGGTGAAATATGATTTTGGGTGCATTTTTCCATGAATCACAATATTTAACTTTTATACACACTTATTTTTAGTTTTTCCTGCCATCTAGTGGTTATATAGTGTTTTTGTAAAAATTGCCAGAGATATGCAGACAGCTTTTCCAACTTTTCAAAATATATGTGGGCCAGATTATATGATATGGATAGCAGATTAAGGTTATTTTTCCACAGACATTTCAATCTAGTCCCAAGTCAACTTGATTAGTAAATCTAACCCATTCAGCATTTATATTTTGATTTCATGTAGCCAAAAATATTAGTATTTATAACCAGCATGCTTACCAAGCCTTAATAAATTTAGGATTATGGTTCCAGTAAGCAAGGCATATATCTGGGGCTATATTTAGAACTTCAATTCCCATGTCACTTCAGCCAATGTGGCACATAATCATGCTGGCTGCGGTATTATGGGAATTCAAATAACACATCTAAGGGATACCAGGTTAGGAAAGATTGATGCACTGAATTTACTGAAAAAAGAAGCATGAAAATTAGACAAAACCTGCATTCTCACTCTCTTTAATCTATTTAATTTAATTCAAAATGAGTCCACTTGTTCAGTTATAATGGGATTTTAAACATTTTAAAATTGAATTTGGTTGAGGAAGAAGGCGGAGCCTCCTCGCCGATGGACGGTAGATCGCAACTCTCTGCGACTATCGTTCGTGCTCTTTCGTTGGAGAGCCCCAATTATCCTGATTAGGGGCTGAAACTGCCTTGGAGGGGCAGCAGAGTAAGAGGAAGCAGCAAGCCTGTCTGTGGGGAACCGCATCTCCCCCCCCCCCCCCAGGCTTGGCTTTTTTTCCTCCCGAAGACGACTGCAGCCATGGTCTAAAATGGCCATCCCGAAGAGGATGACTCAGCTTGACTAAGATTTGTGCAGGAGGGAAGAAAGAAAGAGGTGGATAACATCTGAACCAGGACAACTAGGCAGTATAACCAAATAAAAGTACCCTGGGATTAAGGTAACATGGAATTTTTAAGAAAAGAAAAGTGAGCTGCGAAATTACAAAGGGACAGAGAAAAAAAAAAGGAAAATATTTTTGACAGCTAAATGGGGCTTCGAACCGGGAAAGGAAGAAGCTGGAATTAAAGATTTAATGAAATTGGACTAAAATAATTTGGGAATAATCAAGTATAAAATTAAAGCTGGACTTAATATTGCCAAAGAATAATAATAATAAAGTTTATAAATTGGAGGCTGGATTGTCTTGGAATATTGAGGTTCGAAAAACCTTAAATAAAAATATAGGGGGGAAAAAAGTGAAGACTTCGTATAATGGAGAGTGTCACCTTTTGATAAAAATTTAGTTCAAATAAAAAGGAAAGCATTTTGTTTTTGAATGAACTGGTATAAAATTACAGAAATATTGAAACAAAGTAAGAATTTTAGAAAGTGAAAGCAGAACCAGAATAAAGGAAAAAGCAAGGAAGGAAAGATTGTTTGTGGGACTGACTGATGTTTTTGGTATGAACCCTGAATTGGAATAGCTGAGAATTTTAAAAAATTGAAAGAAGAAAGAAGGAAAGTAAAAGTGTTTTTTTTTGTGTGCGTGTGGACTTTGAGGATTATAAAATATAAGAATGATGATATCTCTTTGGGACTTAAAAATGGAACTTAAAAATATGAGAGAATTACTACAGGAAAGAGGCGAATCACTTTGCTCTGTGCTAGAAAAAATGGAAATGGCGATTGAAGAACAAGAAGAAAAATTCTCAGAGGAACAGGAATTGACTCAAGGAGAAGACATTTTGAATGGACAATTAACACAAAGAACGTTACAAAGAAGTGGGGAAAGAAGGAAGGTTAAAAAGTTGAATTTTAAGAAAGCAATTAAAAGAGGGAATAATTGTGAAGTTAGAAAAGGCAGGAAGATTCAGCAGAAAAGGGAAAGGGAAGATATTAAGAAGGAGATAAATTGGCATGAGAAAAGTCATGGGGAAAAAGAGGGAGGAGAAACAGCAAGACTAGTAAAATGTTGAAAGGAAATTGTTTCTTTACAATTAAAAGAAGGAATACTTGTGAAGTCAGGAAATGTAGAAAGAATGAGAAAAGACATGGGGAAGAGAGCGAGAGGAGACTCAGGTTCGCTCCCTGGACAATGCACCAGAGAAGCAGTAAGAAACAGGCATGTGACAGAAAGAACCACAGAACTAGTAAAATGTTGAAAAGAAATTGCCTTTTCAGAGATAATGGTTGATGAATTAAAAGGGGGATTCTGCAGGGTGACAAGGGGTAATAAGAATATTTCTGCAATTAAAAATATTTAGAAAATAGGGTAATATAGATATTGATAACTCTTATTAAAGGGGGGGATAACTCTTATTAAAGGGGGGGAAAATATGCTGTGGAATCCAATTGAGAAGATGTAATGACTAATGGCTTATTGGGAATTAAGATGAGGGAATAAAGGTATATTCTAATCATTAAGGTGTCACACTCAAAATAGTAAAAGAGGGGAAACTTATACTTGTTCTTTTTTCTTTTTGTGTGGGTGTGTTAAGATCTGTATCAATTTAGAACTTATTAAATGTGTGTAATTGAAAGGGAATGTGACAGACTAAAGAACCAGCTAAATTAATAAGTTTAATATAGATTATTAAAAGCAAGGAGAGACATTGGTAACTTCATTATTGCCACTATTAGGCAAATATATATTAAAATAAATATTAAGGATTATATTTGAAATAATCGAAATGAAATTAAAAAATGCTTAGATTGGGATTAATGAAAGAATTTAGAATTAAACCTTATTAGTATTTATTAGGTAAATACATATTGTTTATGTTTAAAAACAAATACAAAAGGATTATATTTGAAATAATTGAAATGAAACAAAATTGATTGAAATTAAGAAAAGAGGCTAGAATTAATGTGTTTGTTTCTCTCCCTACTGAAAATTTGGAATGGAAAAGGTAATAATAGAATTAAGTATGCATATATCAATGTATAATTTCTGTCATATTTGTATGTAAAGATGATGACCCGGAAATATGTTGTCCACCAAAAAGAGATTTTTGTTTTAATGTGAAAACTGAATAAAGTTTGTTTAAAAAAAAAATTGAATTTGGTTGAGCTGCAATTCTCTGAGGGGACAAAAATAGTTTGTATACACAAGCAGCTATTCATCAAACTTTTGAATAAATGAAATTTTAATAGTTATAATCAAAGAAGCAGCTCTCTATGTGTTTATGCTTTACTATTTTACTTTTGTGCAACTGATTAGCCTGAAAAAAAATTGTATCAACAAAAATCAATTTCACAGTCAGTTGTTATTTCAAATTTAAAGATCTATATCTTAAATCAAAAATGTTTACAAAAGTATTACTTGAAAGCTGAAACCAATTCATTTTAATACAAAATCCCATGAATACAGAACATTTTATATATCTAAAATAGGGTGAATCTATTAATTACTTACCCTAAAAAATCGAAGTCAATAGTGGAGTATTTGGCTTGAATTAGGGCCCACAATCCCCAGAAGAAATGAGAGGCCTGCAGAGGAAAACAAATACATCCTGATCAGTGAAACTAGTCAGAATGGTCTTGTTTTCAGAGACTACTTAGATAAAGCAATGCACAAATAATCAATGTTCATACTATGATTGCATTCCATAGTATTTGAGTTTATGGTGATTCCATAGTATTTGAGTTTATGGTAATCTGAGCCAAACAGATTTCTAAGGCCAAGATTCATAACGGTTTTCCCCAAATTCAATTTGCACAGACAACCTCAAATTCAGAAGGCTCCAATTGTACTACACTTTTATTTGCTTTGAAGGTTTTAAGACTTCTACAGAGAAAAAGATATAGTATAATTTAATGTAAATGTTAAAAAAATCTATTTTATCCCACTATATTTTGACATGAACAGCTTCTCCAATGTAATTTTCAGTATCAAACCACAATTTAACAGACATGGTTAATGAGTTTTAAACACAACAATGAAAATTTTCTAAAAACTTAAAACTGAAGAGGTATTTCCATTAGTATGCATAAATATTAAGGCTGCGATATTTAACATCCAAAATATGTTTTGAAAGATACCAAATCTCTCTTATTTACACAGATGATATATTTTTATTATCTTATTTCATAGTTGCTTGATAACAGTTCCTGTTTTTTTCTGTAATACCTTATTGTGTGATACCTCAAACACTAAAGACAACTTAATTTATCTAAGTTTGTTCACATAGTCTGCAAATTAGACCTCACACATTGACAATCTGAAATGGCAACATGGCACCCACTAAGGCAACATCACAATACTCCATTCATTTATGAAGTAAAGGTTTTACACATACTATACTAAATAATCCCACCATTCAATTCTACAATCCAACCTGAAAGCTCTTATAAAATTTGTAGTACAAACATATGTTTTAAGCTTATGTAGCCAATAAACTGTTTTTTATGGGAAATATTTTTAGCCAAGTAGTTTAGTCACATGTAAGCACTAGGACTCACACGAGTAGAGCAATGACTAAAATTTTGTGAACCCTTTTGAAGTTTTAATATTTTTCCATAAATACAACCTAAAACATGATCTGTTCTCCAAACAAGTCTAAAACTAGAGACAACCCAATTAAACAGAAGACTCAAAAACATTGTATTTGTTCATTTCTTTATTGAAGAAAATCATCTAAAGTTACATACCTGTGAGGGGCAAACGTATGTGCACCTCTAGGATTATCAGTTTATTTGAACGGGAAATTACAGCCAAGTGTTTCAATCTATGGGAGGATAATCAAGCGCAAATGTGGGAGGTCCCACCTTATCGGTGGAGTTAGAGACAGTCCCTTACCTGCTCAGGGCTGGGAAGGACCAGGCTTGGTGTGAATACATGGCTAATGATCAGTAACATTCGTTTAACGAAACTACAGTTATTGTGATTACTAAGTCATCTGTTCATGTGACATCTTACTTTATGACTGCATTGTTAGTAACCAAAATTCCAGCCCAATTGGGGTTGTTGAGGACTGCCTATAAACATTATATTAAAAGACCCAAAAGGAGGCAGTTTGTGTGAGGAAGTCGAAGCTGCTCGGTAAGGCTAAATTCTTCTAAGATGATGTCCAAGTCTGATCAACAGACATTGGAAATGTTTAATTGCAGTTACTGCTGCCCAGTTATTGCTACCACACTTACTGAAAACAAAAGCTTTCACCCCACACAAACATGTAGCGTTGATTGTTTTCAATAAATAAATGAATACAGTTGATGTTTTTGACTGATTTAATTGGGATTCTTTTTGCCTAGTTTTAAGGCCCGTGTGGAAATCAAGTCATATTTTAGGTCATATTGATGCAGAAATATTGAAAATTCAAACAAGTTCACAAACTCCTAAGCAACTCTGTATGCTAGCACTGATAAGTCATCTTCCCTAGGAGTATCTGCATCCTTTGGAAGGCCTGCGCACATTCTGCTGCACATTCTGCCACTTTGCTAGTGACCCATGGCTCAGACGAGGCCACCTTTCAAAAGTAGCTCTGTGAGTCGTGAAAAGGATGGGTGCCTTCAAGAGAGGTAATTTGCTTCTTCTAACATGCTACATAGAGCACCTCTTTAAAGCCCTCATAAATGTAAGACAAGATGTATTTGTAACAATAAAACAGCTTTCAAGTAGCAGAAGATATTCAAGCACTTCCTGGTATATGGAAATGGCCTTACTCCTAGAGCACTTTACTGTATTAGCTATTTTTAAGTAAGTTTGCTATCTTGAAAGCTACAGCATTTTGTGGCCTATTTTGTGCTACCCTTCAAAAAGACCTTGACTATGTATCAGAATGGTCAAACAAATGGCAACTTCAAATCTCAACAAACAAATGCTCTGTCTTACATATTGGCAAAAAAAAATAAATCAGAAAATAAAATACAGGCTGAATAGTTAAGACCTTGTTGATGATCCAAACTCTGTCAAGGACCTTGGAATACTCATCTCTAATGATCTAAGTACTAGAGCCCACTGTAACTACATAGCCAAAAAGGTATTAAGAGTTGTTAATCTAATCCTACGTAGCTTCTTCTCTGGTAATATTACATTATTAATTAGAGCATACAAAACATTTGCTAGATCTATACTTGAATACAGCTCATCAGTCTGGAACCCATATCATGTATCTGATATTAACACAATTGAAAAAGTCCAGAAATATTTCACAAGAAGAGTTCTCCACTCCTTTACTCGTAGCAGAATGCCTTATGCCACCAGACTTTACATTTTAGACCTAGAAAACCTAGAACTATGCCGCCTTCGGTCAGATTTAAGTATAGTATCTAAAAATCATACATTGCAATGTCCTACCTGTCAATGAATACTTCAGTTTCAACCATAACAATACAAGAACACACAATAGATACAAACTCAAGGTGAACCGCACCAAACTTGCTTGCAGGAAATACGACTTCAGCAACAGAGTGGTCAATGTCTGGAAAAGCTGACTCTTTGGTTTCTTCCCCAAACCCCAAAAACTTTAACCTTAGACTTTCTACTATTGACCTCACCCCTTTCCTAAGAGGTCTGTAGGGGGCGTGCATAAGCGCACCAACGAGCCTACCATCCCTGTCCTATTGTTTCTTTTATTTTTCTTATATGTATCCATGTATTCACAACTATGTTTTTACTTATACCTATTATATTGTAAGCAATTGACAAACCACATAAAATAAATAAATAAATAAATATTTTTTGTTTGGTGCTGTATTTTAGTATGGAATTGCAAGATAGTCTTTGACTTACAAGGGTATGTTTAGTGAACATTCAAAGTTACGACAATACTGACAAAAAGTGGCTGTTTTTCACATTTATGACCATTGCAGCATCCCCATGGCCACATGATCAAAATTCAGATGCTTGGCAATTGACATGAATTTATAACTGTTGCAGTGTCATGTGATCACCTTTGTGGCCTTCTGACAAGCAAAGCCAAAGGAGGAAACAGATTCACTTAACAACTGTTACTAACTCAACAACTTGAGTGATTCACTTAACAACTGTGGCAAAAGAGGTCATAAAATAGGTTAGAATTCATTTTAACAAATACCTCACTTAGCAGCATAAATTTTGGACTCAATTGTGATCATAAGTCAAGGACTACCTGTAGTCATCCATTAACCACCTATTTTATGAATAACTACAAACATTTGTCTGAATGGTATAGGGTTTCCTGCCTGAGCAGGGGGTTGGAGTAGAAAACCTCCAAGGTCTCTTCCAACTCATTCTGTTATTCCAAAGAATTTGGTTCCGTGGTCTCACAATAATGGCAGAAAATAGAGGATAGTTCGGAAGGTCCTTAGAAACAAACCGACATGGTTAGCACTTGTGCATACCATGATCAGAATAGACATGGTGGCACCTGATGAAGGCCTAGAGACTTTTTTTCTCTCTGCAGATGAACAGTGTATAGATGGTAGTAAGCAATTAAAACAGACTGATTCCTATTTTCTAAGGATGCTTTGGTTTCAACTGGAAATAGGTGCTTTGGAACATATGGCAGTGTAAACACAATTGTCGGTGACTATCATTAAAGTAGCGGTGTCTGTATCCATACTCTGGAGCCTCACAGCAGCTTCACTGTCCTGGAGTCAGACACAGCTGCTTTAACGACCACGAAACAGCTCCTGCCTTCAAGCTCCCGTGGGCTCCTAAACAACTTTTTCCCCAACTGCACAACCCTATTTATTTTATCTATGCATATGATGCTGTAAAATGCTTAGGTGTTCTGGGGTGAAGAAAAGCAAATGAATTGTGTTTAACTGCACTTCTTTCGAGTCACCTGTGAATTCACACATTAATGCCCAGTGGAGGGGTCTGTTTGACACTTTCTAGAATTGGAAGACAGAAGGTCACTGCACGATGTACCTAAATAGGACTTTTGCCTGAATTCATTATCTAAGACTCACACAGGAGATATGAAGGAATAGTGAAACCATCTGAGACAAGCGGGGCAGGCAGATGTGTTTGTTGCCTGAACCCAAACATAACGCTTGAGAAAATTGTGGTTATGGGTAATAAGTTGTCGTCCCCTGTAACTTTAGTGCTTGACTAAGATGAGTCAGTAATAAATTGCTTGCTTGGAAGAGAATATGGTTGTATAAATCAACCCAGGGGAGTGTCACGCAAAGACTGCATATCTCAGGCAGGAAGGGAAGACTGAGGCTATGTGTCAGCCTACTGTAATTCAACTAGGAAAAGGAGCTCCAGGTTGCTGATGCTACCAATCACATTTGTGGAGCATGTATGGATCCAGGAGGGAGCATTTATGCTCGGCAAGTTCATGGTAAAGTTTGACTGTTACCTCTACCCATTTAGCAAGATGTTTGAAGATCGCACTCTTTGGACAGACTTTGAAAAGTCTGAAAAATCAGGATTTAAATGCTGGTACTGATAAAACAGTATCATAGGATCAGGATAAAAACTGAACTAAAATGGGCATGGAAAAAAAATGAAATGATGCTCCCAATATGTCAAGTTGTCCTTGACTTACAACCACTTGTTTAGCATCTCTTTGAAGCTAAAACACTGATAAAAAGTGACCTTATGCTGCAACATAAGCATCTTTTCATACTTACGACCGTTGCATCATCCCCATGGACGCCGATCAAAATTCGGACACTCGGCAACTGACTCCTATTTATGATGGTTGCAATATCCTGGGTTCATGTGATCCCCTTTGTTAGGGATAACATTGTTTTACCCTAACTGGTTTAGGTAAATAATAATATGTAATCATAGTTTGTATGTTAAAGTGTCTGCAACTTTAACTGTGGGATAGTAATTAAGGGAGTGGTTGTGAAAGCACTTTAAAAGAAGCAAGGCTGCAGCTTGCTCTCTCTCTGGCTTTGATGATTCCTGATTACTGCAAGGACACAAGACTGCATTGCTCTAACGGGAGAGAAAACAAAGGACTGACTTGTAAGTGAATTGACATAGGGTATTCAACACGGACTTTGCTAACTGAATATCCCTGAATGGACTGACTAAATGATACATGACTATTGGACTGTTATTTTGACTATGCTATGAACTCATAATGGAATAAACTATATTTTTGATAGCACAAGCGTATCTGTTATTTTTACTGTATGTTAATAAACATACAAGCTTAGCTCACTCATTTATCTGTGTGCCTATCTGACTAACGCTGCACATTCTGTTTAACTTGTCTCCCTAACCCTGGTTGGGGAAACCAGGCTTAACACTGGTTATGGGCCCAGAGGCTGCAAAGTCAGTTTAACTAGGATAAAACAGATTTATGTAAAAGTGAGAGTTTGTGTTGTTATACATTACAGTAAACAGACAGCTGTGTTTTATTAATTATAGTTTTATATCCATATAAGAAAACATGGCACAAGTCAATTTACAAAGTTTGTCCCTTATATCCAAGTTGGATGGAACAAACTATGTATCATGGTCTATGAAATGTAGTCTGCTTCTACGAAGAGAAAGTTTGTGGAACATAATTGAAAATCCACCAAATGTAGAAGAATGGGATCCAGAGGATAAGGAAGATAAATTAAAGATAGAAGAATTTATGCATAAAAATCAACAAGCTATTTGCATTATTGCTTTAACCTTAACTGATAAGCAACTTGTTGATATCCACGGAGAGAAAACAGCTGTTGGGTGTTGGCAGAAGCTGAAGAGGATTTATGTTCGAGATAACATTGGTGCTCACATAAATCTAACACGGAAACTTTTCAGTACACATCTCCATAAAAATGGTGATATGCTAAATCATTTGAAAACTATGCAAAGCATTTTTCAAGAACTGCACGAGAAAGAGCTTATTTTCTCTGAACTACACCAAGTCTACATAATTCTATCTTCCCTTGACGAAAGTTATGATAACTACGTAACTTCACTTGAAATTTTGCCAAAGGAAAGCCTAACTTTAACTGATATAACTGGCAGATTGATTGAAGATGCCAGAAGAAGGCTTGAAAGAGACAATTTAAGGAGGCAGCAACCTCAAAAAGAAGATAATGAAACTCCTACTGCATACGCAATTAAAAAGTGTTTTAATTGTGGAGGAAGAGGACATTTGGCAAGATTTTGTAAAAAAGCAAAACGCCAGAACGCTGGCCAGAATACTAAAAGTCATCAAAAGATAAATAAAAATTTAGAGTTAGCCATGTATACTAACGGAGCTGTAAAAAATAATTTATGGGTGGTTGACAGTGGAGCATCTCATTGTATAACTAATGATAAGAAAAATTTTATTAAAATGTCCAAGAGTACACAGCAGATATCGTTAGCCAATGGCTGGAAACTGAAAGCTAAAGGTCAAGGTATAGCATATTGTTTTTTTATAAAAGAGAATGTAAAAATGTTATATGTACCACAACTTAAGTTTAATTTAATTTCAGTAAGAATTTTGGTTAAACTAGGATATGTAGTTACATTTAAAGGAGATAACTGCATAATTGAGAAAGAAGATAAGAAAATTACTGCATCTTTAAGAGGTGAATTATATGTGTTAAATGATGATGGTTTAAAGGTGGCTAACACAGTTTATGAAAATAAGAAACCTCATGATGAATGTATTCACTTGTTACATCGAAGGCTAGGGCATTTAAATTTTAAAATGCTTAAGAAAACTATTGAATTATCTAAGGGAATAAGTTTGAAACCTTGTAATATGTATTTGCAATGTAATATTTGCAATCAAAGTAAGAGCAGGGTTACACCGGCTAATAGAGTTGATGGATTTACTACCAAAGAACCTTTAGAGGTAGTATTTGCAGATTTAATAGGTCCTAAAAAACCAAGTGTAGGAGGAGCTCGTTACATACTAAGTATAATGGACCACTATTCTAGATATGGGTTTTGCTATTTAATGAAGAGCAAAACTGAAACGTATCAAAATCTCTTTAATTGGATTAAATTTGCAGAAAGGAAAACTAAAAAGAAATTAGTAACTCTTATAACAGATAATGGTACAGAATTTACAAATAATAAATTCCAGAACAGACTAAGAATGTTAGGTATTCAACATAAAATGTCTGCACCATATAGGCCACAACATAATGCCTTTATAGAGAGAAGAGGCCAAACATTACAATCAATGGCACAAACTATGGTGTCTGATTCAGGATTACCTGACAATTTGTGGGGAGAAGCAATAATGTGTGGTAATCATATATTAAATAATGTTGTTAATTCAACAACAGGTGAATTACCATTCACACTGTGGCATGGTACAAAACCTGATTTAAGTTACATGCACACATTTGGAGCACCAGCATGGGTGCATATCCCTACACAACTTAGACACAAAGGACAACATAGAGCTAAAAGATTATATTTTGTAGGATATACATCTAATCATAGATCTTATAGATTCTGGGAACCAGGTACATCTAGAGTTTATACCAGTGCTAGTGCAAAATTCCTAGAACATGTAGGATGGAATAGATTAGAGCAAGATTTAAATAATAAAGTAATTATTGAACCCTACAAAAGGCAGAAAGAACAGATTAGTTATAAGAAGAGTCCAATTAAAGAAGAAGTCCATGAAGAGCAAATAGGACCAGAACAAGAGGAAACAGTTGATCAGGAAGAGTTAGATAATCAAGAAGAGTTAATAAATGAAAGTCCACCTGTAAGTCCTGTAATACCTAGACGTACTACACGTGTAACTAGACCACCTGAAAGATATCAAGCAAGTATAGTTTGCCAAGTAACAAAAGTTCCAACTAGTGTAGATGAAATTAGGATGTATCCTGCTAAGGATCAGGAGAATTGGCAAAAGGCAATGGAAAAGGAACTAAATTCATTAAAGGTAATGAAAGTTTATGAAGATACTAAATTACCTCCAGGAGAAAAATCCATTGGGTGCAAATGGATATTTAAAGTAAAAACTGGAAATGATGGGACTGTTACCCATAAGGCTAGGTTAGTAGCTCAAGGATTTAATCAAACTGCATCTGATTACGATGAAGTTTTTGCACCAAGTCTTAAAGCAACATCTTTAAGAGCAGCATTAGTGTGGGCAGCTAAGAAAAACTATGTCATTAACCATTTAGATGTAGAAACTGCTTATCTACATGCACCATTGCAGCACACTATATATTTAAGAAAACCAGTAGGTATAAAAGACAATAAAGTAAATAGTAATGATTGTTGGAAACTCAAAAAGAGTCTTTACGGGTTGAAACAATCTGGCTTTGAGTGGAACCAATATATTGTGAAAGAGTTAAACAATATAGGTTTTAAATCTGGTTTAGCAGATCCATGTGTGTTTAAAAGAGAAAATAATGGAACGGTGTCATTATTGTTATTATTTACAGATGATATTGCTTTGATAACTAAGACTAATAATGAAGCTAATGAGATTATATCATTATTAGCCAAAAAGATAAAATTAAAGCATTTAGGTGAAATTAAAAGGTATCTAGGATTGACAATTAACAAAACAAAAAATGGTTTTAAGATATCTCAAGAAGATAAAATTTGCCAATTAATTAAAACATTTAAAATGGAACTTTGTAAACCGGCAAAGACTCCAATGAGTCAGGAAGTTTGCCAAACTGATGATCAAAGTCCCAAATTTGATAAGTCCACATATCAATCTTTGATTGGCAGCTTATCATATATAAGCAATTGGTCAAGGCCAGATATAGCTTATAGTGTAAATCAACTGGCACGTTTTAATTCAGATCCACATCAATGTCATTGGCAATCATTAAAGAGAATTTTAAGATATCTTAAAGGAACAATGAACCATGCACTGTATATAGAACCAAAGGGTGATTTGAGTCTTAGTGCCTATGCAGATGCAAGTTTTGCAACTGATATAATCACAAGAAAATCAACATCTGGGATAGCTATATTATTTGGTAAGACACTAATAGGGTGGAGGTCAATCAGACAACAGCATATCAGCTTGTCCACGATGGAAGCGGAATTTTCATGTCTGTCATTACTATGTACTGACTTGATTTTGTACAAACAGTTATTATTAGACATGGGTGTAACTGTTAAAGATTCTATTATTGTGTACGAGGATAACCAGGCAGCTATAAAGTTAGCTACTAGTATTGCTGTAAAAACTAGATCAAAGCATACTGATTTAAGATACTTAAATGTTAGAGAATCTGTAAAGAATGGGCTAATTAAATTGGAATACTGCATGACGGAAGAAAACATTGCAGACCAATTTACAAAAGCTCAAGGAGTAATTAAGTTTAAAGAGAGTTGTAACAAATATGACTTAAGGATGTAAATAGTTATATTTATTATTATTTCCTAAAAGGGGAGAATGTTAGGGATAACATTGTTTTACCCTAACTGGTTTAGGTAAATAATAATATGTAATCATAGTTTGTATGTTAAAGTGTCTGCAACTTTAACTGTGGGATAGTAATTAAGGGAGTGGTTGTGAAAGCACTTTAAAAGAAGCAAGGCTGCAGCTTGCTCTCTCTCTGGCTTTGATGATTCCTGATTACTGCAAGGACACAAGACTGCATTGCTCTAACGGGAGAGAAAACAAAGGACTGACTTGTAAGTGAATTGACATAGGATATTTCTACACGGACTTTGCTAACTGAATATCCCTGAATGGACTGACTAAATGATACATGACTATTGGACTGTTATTTTGACTATGCTATGAACTCATAATGGAATAAACTATATTTTTGATAGCACAAGCGTATCTGTTATTTTTACTGTATGTTAATAAACATACAAGCTTAGCTCACTCATTTATCTGTGTGCCTATCTGACTAACGCTGCACATTCTGTTTAGCTTGTCTCCCTAACCCTGGTTGGGGAAACCAGGCTTAACACCCTTTTATGACCTTCTGACAAGCAAAGTCAATGGGGAAGCCAGATTCACTTAATAACCATGTTACTAACTTAACAACTGCAGTGATCCACTTAATAACTGTGGCAGAAAAAGTTGTAAAATGGGGCAAAATTCACTTAATGTTTTGCTTAGCAACAGAAATGTTGGCCTCAGTTGAGATTGTAAATCAAGGACTACCTGTAGAGAGATCCTATAGTCACCATCTAACACTACCTATTTATTTATAAATAACTGCATTCCCAACGATTTGGTTCTTGCCTCACGATAATAGCAGAAAGTAGAGGCTAGTTAGGAATGTTCTTAAGAATGCAAGACAACGTGGTTAGCATTTGTACCTACCATTGCCAGAATTGACTTGCTGGCATCTGACAAAGCAGTACACAGAGCAGAAGTGAGAGGAGGAGCTATTTTAAGTCCATGCCAGGGAGATGAAACATATCAACACTGCTGGAGTGGAGCCAGTCACAGTGATGCAGTGTGACAGAAGACCACCTACCTTTGACTGCTGAATCAGCGGCATCACAAATTGTATTTAATTGCTGCTTGGTACCATGTCCTGCTTCCATTAGACAAAAAGTTGATGCAATTTTATAAGATTGAAAATAAAGAGGGGGGGAAAGATCTGGTTAAGTGTTAAATTGCATCTGAAACTCTGCAATTTTCAGCCTTTCTTATCCATGCATGCAAAATATTAATGATGGTGAGAGCTTGAATAAAATGTATCCAATATAATATTTGAATTTAGTGCTATAAGAAAAAGCACTCCTCTACTCTATTAATCACATTGTGTACTGCAAAATCAGCAGTAAAAGAGGTGGTTTCATCACCTAGGATATTTTAGGGTATTCAACAAGACTGAAAGCACTAGAATTTGGAGAATGGGAACAGTATCATCTTCTACTTAGTATTTTATCCTCTCAGAAGACAGCAAGAGAATGTGCTGTCCCTCTAATTTGTTAATTGCAGGAACATTCTAATGGATATAGATCAGGTGATCAGCAAAAGTTCTGCTTAGAGATTAATGAAGCAGATCCCATGGATTGATGGCAATAGAAAGAATGTGAAGCTGACTTGGGAGATGCAGTCTTCACTAAGGATAAGATGGCAATACTGGGCCAAAAGAATGTTGGTTGTATCTCAAAATAAGGGATCTGTCTGAATAAAATTCTTTAAGATTCCTATGACTAACAAAGACATACTTGGAAAAGGTATCAAATGTTTGGTCAAAGATGTGATTGGGTAGTAGTCATACCTTTGGCTAAGAATATGGAAGGAAATTGGACACAACTGCTTCTTTATCATGAAAGAGGACCTGGTGGGCAGGGAGGCAACTGAACTAAGAGAAATGAACCCTTTAGTAGCTGAATAATCATGAGATGGCCAACTACAATCTTGATGATCATATTACAAGTTAAGGGAAGCGTCTCAATTTTGACTATCCTGATGAGTAAGTAAGTAGCCCAAAGAAGCTACTCGTTTCTCCGATCAACAATTAGTTTAGAAAAAAAAAGCTAGTGAGGATTGAATAGTATAAATTGGACAGTGTTAGGGTGGAAATGGCAATAATGGACTTGGAGATCATTATAAAGGGGCTACTGATTACTAGCACAGGTGATGTTACCTAGTTTGGGTAATGAAATGTCTGCGAGAAAAAAAACCAAGCTCAGAGAGCACTACAGATCCCTGATACAGCACAAGGATGATCACCTCAAGTATGAATGTGCTCAGAAAGTGGTGGTTGCAAACACACTGAAGTTTGAGCAGGAAGTGTGGAAGGCACCTGCCAAATAATTTCATGAAATCTAGAAGATTCTGAAGAGGGCTTGGCATAAATACATAAACAATGTGTGCAAATCACAGAGACCATGCTGAAAAACCTACTTGTTCAATATGTAAAGGAAGTGCATCAGGCAAAGTGGGCCTCTTCTATGCACACAGAGAGACACAGACGCACAAAATTGAATGCCATGATTTGAACGATTTCTCTGGGACAAAATTCCCAACAGTAATGTTTATTTTTTTCTTCCTAGTTAAGGACAAAAAAAGACCAGCACTTTTCATAGAAGTAGCAAAGATGACAAAAGCATAGCACTTGTGAATTTGGTGTGGCTAACATAAGAGGGAAATCATGAATGTCATTTTTAGGCATATGAAAAGTACTTCCTAGAAAATTTGAGCGTGTTTGATTGCCTTTGAATTGTCATTCCAGAAGTAACTGAGCAGGTTTTTTCCAAAAATTATTTCCACAAAAACTCCATCAAAGCACCCCTCGTACAATAAGTATGGTCTGGAGGAAAACCCACATATTCTACAATCCCACAGAACATTCTTTTTCCTAGTTGGTTTGGCATGTACCAACTATAATCTAGAAGCAAAATCATTGAATTTTCACTGCCACAAAAGATGAACAAGAAGATGTAAAACCTTGATCAAGATCACTTCCACCCGGTCCTGGGATTAGGAAAAATAAAATCTAAACTTACCAGAGCAAACTGGTTCACTTGGACATAGAGCACCTCAACTTCTTTTGCAGTGACATCTGTTCCAAATCCTTTATATTCCTTGTAAGCTTCCAAGTAAGATCTCAACCATTGTTCTTGCAGCTTTCTGCTTGGATAGAGGTTATAGTCAACCTCACTCACTCCTACAAAACAGTAACTCATTAAAAAGAAAAATTGAAATAAAAAAAATTAACGAATTCTGTATTCCAGTGTTCAGCTTTGCTCTTTATTTATCTCAGAATCTGAAACAGAAATTATGCACTCTTTTGATCCATGTCTTGGCACCTAATGTTCTTTAGTACCCATCAAACTCCCCACTCTTTATTTTTTTAAGATTATTTGTATTTAAAAATAGATAGGAAAAAAACAAAGCAGTAGTCTTAAGAATACTCCTTTTTTCCCCCAAGCACCCAAGAACATCCAAGAAGCGTTTTTATAAAATGAAAATAGGAGCTGACTAGCTAAAGCTTTCTTCTTCTTCTTCTTTTTTTTTTGCCTTTGGTGCATTGAGGATTTCTGACTGTGTGAAGAGAAGAGTGGGGTGGGGTCAGAAGAGCAGTTGGGAGGAAACTGCCATGCACAAGAAACGAATAAAGATAAATATATTCACAGCTACTCTTCAAAGATTCCACAGGCAGGATTTAAATCCAAGCACAATCTCATTTCAAATTTCACTCTATTTAAATATTAAATTATAATATCCCACAAAAGAGATTAAGTCATTTGGTTTTCCCTTCTCCAATAAACTAGTTTACAATGACAGTCTTAACTGAGGAAATTTAGGAACCCCTTTTCTTTTTTTAAACAAGAACTGCTCCCTTTATTTCTCATCCAACGTTCTTATTTGAAGCCAGAGGGGAATAGCAAATTTTTTGGGCCATTTTGAAGAATTCAGGCATTCTTACAACACTGAATAGAGAAGTCTAACAGCTTTTTGTTTCACCTTTCACTTTCTCTCTGCCTCATATACCCCTGCTCCTAATCCCGAGCCCTATTTTCAAAGCCTCTAAGGTCATCAGGCTCAGAGACTCAAAATATTCACCCCCTAAAGATGAGCTTTCCACAAAAGCAGCTAGTGGTTTCTCTTCACCACAGCCATAATTACCATAGCTGCAGTTTTGTGAGAGCCACGGTACATAGCATGTTTTTTACATAATGTTTTCTTAGTTAAGAGATGAAAACTAGGTTAGCAGCCTTAATGGAACCTGCTGTCATATGCAGCATTCCCTACTTATACACTATCAAGTTTTGATACGAGTTGGCCAATATAGAACTATCAAAATTAATCTTTACTTCAGGATTGTTTACATATCCTTTGCAAACTTGGTATTCTAAGCTACAGGCTACTTTAGCAGCAAAAAATAAAACAGAATGCTCAAAGCAGGATATGGATTTAGTGCAAAGATAGCTTTTAAAAATATAATGTAGTGAATAGTATGG
Organism: Hydrophis major; assembly: GCA_033807585.1. Classification (NCBI taxonomy): domain Eukaryota; kingdom Metazoa; phylum Chordata; class Lepidosauria; order Squamata; family Elapidae; genus Hydrophis; species Hydrophis major. The sequence goes on from CM066331.1 coordinate 205,476,288, forward strand.
ATATAAACTTTGATAAAAGGCATGTTTTTTCTCACCTCTTTCATTTATTTTATTAGTTTCTCCAATTTGTATAATATTGTACAGCAAGTAAATATACAGTCTATATATTATCAGAATTCAAAATGTGCCTAACAATACCCCAAAATGACATGGCAACAGGTGCAATTATTACTTAAAAAAAGCTGACCAGCAGTCCTTGTCCTACTATACTGCATTTTTCATAACGATGTAATCCTTATCACTCCTTACTTAGCAAAATACTCAGGCAATCCTGGTTTATTTTATATATAGCTTTTATTAGTATGGTTCAACTTCAATGAGCAAAGCCCAATTTTGCTACACTGTTGGTAAAACCAGATAGACTTGATTACATCATGATCTATCTGTAAATTATAATGTTTTATTCTGTTTAATTTGCTGGAAATTATTTGAATTCTGTTCAATTACCATAATAAAGAATTAAAATATAGTTTTCCTAAAAGACTCTTTCAAAAACTATTTTTTAAGATCAATTCAAGGTGCCAATGCAAAATTTATCTAAAAATGCGAGCAGCTTCCCCAGATATAGAAAATATTTTTAGGATACATTGTACATTGGCACAAAAGTACCCTAAAATATTCTTGTGATATTTTTAAAGAAAGCAAAACAAGATGCCATTTTACAAAACCAGATTGAGACATCCTTAACTATAGATGGGAATCAAATCCAAAGATTTCAAAATGTCTCTCCAGCAATCCTAAGGAAAAGAATTTGCATTTCTCCCAGGAATACTAAGGAGTAAGCAAATCAGTTTTAAATGGAAAATTTCATTTGTTCTGTAAGTCATCTTGGAAATGAAAAAAACGAACAAACCCAGTATTAAAATGAACTTTTAAAAACAGTTATGCAATCCAGGCATTTCTTTTTCACATATTACATTCCTTCCTCTAAGTAAATGGAGCATAAAATGCAGGTAACTATAGCTTCCAATTTTACATAATTTCACGTGCATTATGGCACAATTTTCATAGCTGAAATTGGTATATTAAGCCCTAAAGACTGCTTTGTTAGAGCATATTCACACAGACTTTCATATAACCCTAATTAAGAGTTTTAATGCTTCAGCAGGAATACCTGCTACATTATCACCTTGTGGAGGAGCAAAAGGGATACATGTATTCATCCTTTCTCTCATTTCCCCCCACAATTCTATGGAGGAGGGCTGGCCCCGTAAGCTTCTGCAACCAAGGATTGCTCACATCCTTTCTCATCCCAGGAATTTAAAATCTATATTGAATTCTAAATGGAAGACTCCCTGCTACCACTATAGGCACAATGAAGAAAGGGAAATAAGGAAGTCCAGGCTGCAGGCTGACAAGTAAGAGGATTTATTTTAGGTCCACTAGGTCTTCTTCCCAGGAAAGCAGCTATGTGTGCAAACACATGGAAGCATTCGGAACAAGTCTCAAAGTACCTGTCCATGCCTTGCAAAAGATGTTTTAACAAATCTGAGAAGTGGCTCTATTTGTACAACTGCACCTTGTGAGGCACTCATCCAATCCTGATGCAGTGCTAATGTCCAAGCCATAAGCAGCCAGATTACTACCGTACCTGCAAACTCATTGAAGTGGTTCCCAATATCATAAGCCAGGTAATTATATCCAGAGTACTCGTAGTCAATGAACTGAACATCACCTACACGAGACACAAAAATAAAATTGGTAAGAGTAAGAGCAGAGTGCTGTGAATCTGCACTGTGCCCCTTAATACCTGCCAGTGTGTTCCACTCTGCTGTGCTCTGTATAGCATGCATTTTAGGAAATTCCAAGATTGCATTTTTTTGTTTGTTTTAACGAACAGAATAAACTTCTTTATCAAAGATACTTCTCCTTAATTACTTAGGGATAGAACCTCTGCTTTTTTACCACAGGGGGGCATCAGTTATCTTAAATTCCATTAGTTAGAAGGATTTGGTCTCTGAATATAATATTCAAACAATTTTTATACTATTCCTCATCCAAAGTTAGCAGGGCTGAATACAAAATAAGTTAGTACAGTAATAGGCAAGGGGCTCTTTAATAGAATGCTTATCATTTTGCAAAAGGGGTATATGTGCTGTTATTTTGCTTCCTTTATACAAAATGTGTTCATTTTGCTTACATTACAGCACATCTTCCCCAAGTGTTTACCTACTATCAGAATACCAACTGCATGAAGCCATATGGGTTGTATTCAAATATGAATTCATATTATCATTAAATCTCTCCTGCTGTATATCTCAGATTAAAATATGAAAAAAGGAAGCAGCACTATATATTTCCAAGCAATAGAGAACAAACTTTGAACACCTAAACAATTAAACTGCTTTTCTTTACCTTAAGTGTGTCCAATATATCAAGGGAAAAACATACGTGGCGATACAATCATAAAGAGTAGCTTATATTATGCAGTGCAAGGAGAGGCATTAAATGTTCTCACTGCTAGAATATATTGCCAGCAATCCTCATCAGTCATTCCAAAGAAGCTCTGGGAAATATAATTCCATAAGAGGACTGAGGATATGTCGGTCTACATTCCAAATATTCTACCTTCCATTACATATTTTGGGATTCTTTGTAAAATGTGATTATAGTTAATTGAGAAAAATGCGCATCAGATACATAATAAATGTGGTCAATTTTAAGATGCCACAATACTTAGAATATTTTTAGTTGGGATGGGTGGTGGTGGACAAACTAATATAGTTAAAACATATACAGAGGCTTCTCACAATAGCATCTTACAAGCCAGGGAGTAACTTTATACCCTACAGACTAATCAGAAAATATTTTGGATGGGCCCTAAACAGATCCCGTTTCCCAAATCACTCATCTTATAAAGATGATTCTATAAAAAAAAATGCACACTCAGTTTAACTCTTCTTTTGCCATCCAATACAGCTAACCTTTAACAGAATTATACTACATCTGAATGTTTGCAGTTAAAAAAACAAAACCAATAAATATAGCAGGTGAAAAACCTGCATGTACAATACTAAGTAAATCAAACATTATTTGTATTCAAGATATACGTTAATTATGTCTGCAATGCTGTTATCACCATACGTTAACCCCTTGCTAAGTTCCAGTTATAATTAACAATATTACAAAACAAAAACAAAAGACAGAAAGAAAGTAAATGAAGCTAAGATACAGATGAGGCTGTTACCAGGCTCCGTGCTCTCCTAGGGGGAGGTGCATGCGAACAAGTGATGCGATAATACCTCCAGTCAGTGCCTGTAAGTAGCACGGTGCACGCCGCCACTTGGCAGCAACAATGGCATACCTAATCTGTAGCAGATGAAGAAAATTTGGCAAACTCATATTTGACAAGACACAAAACTTTAAAGAGAAAAGTTCTGCATTTCACTGGTCTTTCTTTGACAGACTGACATTACAGTGGAACTCAGCCTTAAATTTAAGTTTTGCAAGAAATTCAATCACTGCTGTCAAGATGCGTGGCTCCATTTCATTTTGGAGTTTAAGGAAATAGGGGCTGCTGCCAGACATAATGTTATCATTTGGATGCAATATTTTTCATTTGTTTTTGGTTTTCTTATGTAATGAATCATAATTACAGGCAAAGGCATTGTTCACCAAATATTCATGGGAATGGCATGTAGCATGGTCCCCAAAAATCCTCAGAGTAATTAGACCCTGACTCCACATGTGTTTTAAAAATCCTGATTAAAATTATGTTTATGGTGTCTGACACATTCAATGCAATGTGAACATCCAGCATATAGCGAAAGAAAAAGTTTATGCAAAAACAGTTCGGGCTAATTGCCTTTGTCAATTTCCTCGTACAGAGAAGGGATGCAAACAACTATACAAATAACATGCATTTGTAGTCAACACAAATATAACTATGACAGTATTTCTTCAGGAAAATTAAAAACAATGTCAAAATTAATCTTCTACTCCCAACTTCTTCAAAGTTTTGAGTACTTGCTCCTAATTGCAAAGCACTAATGCAGTTTTGTTTGTTATTTTTTTCAGAAATAATTGTAGATATATTATGTAAGGTAATACTATTTAAAAATGTTGATGCTAGTTTGAATTCATAATGTACCAACAATCAGATTTAAAAGGCACATTAAGAATATATTTGGTTTGCTATATCTTTAGAGATCATTAAAAGGTACTAATTTTCAACTGGGTAAGCTACAATGACTAAATTTAACAGCTGAATGCATTGATAAGCTTTTATATACAAATGTAATCAAAAAGGAGAAATTTAGACTGTTAACATCAGATGTGTTGGAACTGGAATTATATTTGAACACTTTTGTTATTATTAATAAGAATATATTTACCAATAGTTCTTTTTTCTGTTTCATATAATTGACAACTATAGCAGAATATTTTAACATTAAAATAAAGTAATCTTCTAGTAGGAAGCTTCAGAAATATTATACTACAACTCAAAATTAAGACATCAAGTGCTCTTGAAAAATTATTGCACATTTCTCTTTAATTCTACAGTTAAATTCTTTTCACATCTGCCACCTAAGCCTTATTCAACTATAATGTTTGTAGGAATTATTTACTTATTTATCCAAAAGGAAGTCTTACTTTCCCCTTGTTCCCCCCAAAAAATTCTCAAAGGAGAAGTTAATTTCAAATTTGCTAAGATTATAACTGCAGTCAATTTTTATTAATAATTGGGGCAGGGGTTTCATACATGCATAATCGCTTCAGGTAACTACTATAATTGTATGTGCTATGCTTTTAAAAGGACTTTATACATTTTTATGGACAAAGATTAACTGAATAGTCGATAACATATTGAAATGATCTAGTAACACATTAAGTTCAAGTTCTTTGAGTACAAAAAGTATGTAACAAGATTAATTAGAAATTAAATGTTTCCTGCAGTTGCTTTAATAAATAAGTCACAACAAATGTGCTTTGATTCTTGTTTCCTTGTTGTTGCACTACAGGTAGGAGGAAGCAATCAAGTTAAAGTTTGTTTAGCATTATATCTGAACTGTTTAGTTCTGTCTCAATATGGGACAATTTGTAATTAGTTAAAACATCTGGACTCTAGATCCAGACCTGTTTGCACAAAACCATAGATTAAACAAATCAGTTTGTTCATATTCATACTCCTCTGTCTCCTCTGGAGACATTCGTCCATTTCATTAAAAATTATCTCAACAATTTTCTCTGGAAAGGATTTGTTACTGAGACAAATTAAGTCAATAATAATAATAATAATAATAAGAGAGCATCGTGCATCTTAAAGATTTTTTTTCAAGTAGCTTGCAAAACATTTCAGCATGAGTGATATATTAACAGCACTATGTAAGAATTTATCTTCTACTGCACAAAAGTTAAAGTTAAAGCTGAGTTTCCACTGCAAAAATAAATGGTTCCTCTATAATACTGTTATGTACCAGTTTCATAAACACTGTTGCCAAGTACAAGACAATACACAGTTTTTTTCCAGTTTGCTTATTCCAAGGTTAGAAAGCAATACTTCATACTTCAGCAATGCAGAAGTCATAAGCACCATTAGGGATTGCTCACAAAATCAGAACTAACAAATAATAGTTATGCCTATTATTTGTTAACTTCAACTACCATAACATAACCAACTTGTACTCTGCCCTAACTGTGTATGTGTTGTGCTGCAACATTTAATAAACATGTCAGCTTTAATGGTACACTCTAGCTACTATATGCGCTTAGTATTCCCCCCCCTTTAAAAAGTTTCCAGCAATTTTACATTTTTAGAATTGTCCCTCTCCCCCTCCCTGTTCCCAAATACTAAACACTCACACACTGGTTTTTGTAGAATTGCTCTTAAATGGTGTACTGCTCTCACTGATTTATTCTCCACTCTGTTCACAAAAGAAAATGACAGCAGATTTGTTTCAAAAGTAGGCATGTGACGCCTAGAAACCTTGATAGTGTCTGAACTTTTGTCAAGATACTTGTTTAAAAAAATAGTTCCATCAGCTCTACAGAAAAGACACTTTCCTCAGATTTGATAAAATAACTCTCAATGATATGAATTAAGTTCACATTTCTTATTCAAGCATATATTAGGACTCTAAAGTCAAATCTAAAGAGAGTAATCTAGACAGATGGCCAATAAGTCACATTTATGTATCAACAGGTGAGGGTCTTGGCTGCAAGAGAAGAGCTATGAGGAATTTAATTTCTGGCTGTGATCAAAATCTCACAGATGGGTCAAAGGAAAAAGCAATAATTTCACTGGTGTCTCTTTAATGTAGAGTTTGGATTGAACTGAGAAAAAAAAAAAGCTAAGGTAACTGTCATTGTATGGCTTTGAAGTATAATTTCCACATAGGAGAAAGTTACCATTTTTTGAATTATTTATAATTATTTGAAAAAACTGAAGTCATATGATCATCTAGGAATTTCATATACTACTTCAAGTTTTAAAGGAGCTGCTTGTGAAGAAACCAGTGAAGAAAAAGAAAATATCAAAAAGTTCCATGCACTTTACTTAAACCAATTTAAGGGGGACATTCTATTTATTTTTATCCCGATAAAGCAAGTATCAGCTTCAAGGCACAATGTTCTATGATTTATGTCACCCCATCCAATTCCTATTTTCTTGAATTTTGTTGATTTATTTAATTCAGACAAAGGTCTTAGTCCAAGTTAATGCTGTTAAACAGAAGTTGTATTTTGAACTTGGAATTGGAAATCAAATTCCCTCCAAAGTAATTTCCTTCTCTATTCCAATATGAACTGTATTTGTATTGATTTTAATGCAAATAAAGATATCTCAAATAGTCTTGAGAACTCCAAACCATGCTTTCAGTCTTAGGTTTATATTAAGACCATAATCTGAATTGGGATATATGTAATTCAAAAATATAATGAATATGAAAAGAGGGAGGGAAACAGGCATGCATTGCTAGCTTGTCCATATTATTATCAAATAATCAGGTTATGTCACTGAAAACAGTAAATGTGGAAATGTTTTAATACCATTGGACCATGTTATCAATTATAGGCAATTCTCACAATAATTCTTTTCAGAAGTTGAACACTTCTGAAACTGATGGCAAATTAAGTCAAAAAGCCAATTTTCAAAATACTTCCAACAGAAAATACATTTACAAACAGATGCTCAACATTAAAGATACCTATGTACCTCATCAGCAGGTATAAACAGAGAATTGGAAAGTATCTTTTCAGATACTTCACCATGCAGAATTCCTCCAGGACATCAATATATCTGATAATTCAGAATACAGAGATAATACACAATAACCTAGAGACATTTGCTCCCAAAACTATCAGAAATAACAAGTCTGAATCAAAGTTAATTCAACAATTTATTCTTAAATTGCTGCTGTCTATACAGTACTTAGAATAAAAATAGCTATATGGAAAATATTATTATTTACTGTAAATATTATAAACCTTCATATATTAAAATATCAGTTATGGCTATTAAAGCAATTTACAAGCAACAGTTAGAAATACTCTAAAATACATTTGAAATTGTCCACCCTCCACAAGCTGTTGCTCTAAATCAGGCAATATAAAACAATTTTTAAAAGTTACTTACAGCTGTGTTCCATACCTACCTTGTTTTCCATTGTAGATGATATTTTTACACAAGACATCATTATGACAAAGTACCACTGGTGAACCTAGGTTAGAGAGTCTCTCCTTCATCCATGCCATTTCATCCTGTAGAATTTGACGACTTGGCACATCTTGTAGAAACCTTTTAAAATTTGAGAATGGTTAAAAAAATTTCAAGGACTTCTCAGAACTTTATGAAGCTTCTCCTATTTTGGTGGTACAAATTAAAACTTTATGAGCTCCACATATTCTAAAACTATACTTTCACTTTACATTTTTAAACTAGAGAGGGATATTGAAATATATTTATGTATGAGCTCGGAAATAATTGCCATAGAGTTTAAAGTGCCTACCTCTTATGCAACTCCTCATCTGCAAATTCTGTTGGTGCAAGAGAGAAGTACTTTCCCATCTTTATCCATAAGTTTGACTTGGGTATCCATCCATTGTGAGCATGAATAGCATGTATTTTAGCAAGTTGTCTTGCTATCAGTCTGAAATACAGGTAATCCTTGAGTTATGACTGTTCACTTAGTGACCGTTCAAAGTTATGCGATAACCCCATGTTTACGTCAAAGTCCCAAAGTTATGAATGTTGCAGCACCATAGCAGTTGTTTGCCTTTACGAACGACCTCTGACATGTGCAATAACTCCTACTGTGATAGGTACAAATTATGTGCAATAATACAGTACATTTTTTTAGTTTTTTTCTGTCTTTTTCAGTGTCCTAAGCTGGTACTTATTTTGTTAACTTTATTTATTTTATTCTTCCTTTATTATATTTTAGATATTTCCTTATGTATATTTTCTTGACATGCATGTCTGCACTGAACGACGAGTTGCTCTAATCTCACTGTGTATGCGTATAATGCAAATTGTACATGTGGATAGTGACAATAAAAGGCATTCTATTCTATTCTATTCTATTCTATTCTAAACATTCACCTATTTCCCTCCCCCCCGCCGTTCTCCAAAACTGCCTCCCCCTCCCATCCTGCCATGCTGGACTCACTTACCCTGCAGAGATCTGTCTCTTCTCTGCGGCAGTTTCTTTGCCTTTGAGGGAGAGGAGAGCAGGACGATTTCTCTTCCAGTGTCTGGTTAACTTGCAAATGCTTTTCATACCAAGAGTGAAATGTTCTGGGGGTCATGATCTCGCATTCTCTGTAAAAGTGGATAGGTGCCTGAAGTCATGTGAGATCATGGCCACAGAACATTTCACTCTTGGCCCCAAAAGCATTTGCAAGCTAATTGGATGCTGGAAGGGAATTTTCCTGCTCTCCTCTCCCTCAAAGGCAAAAAAAAAAAAACGCTGCAAAGAGGAGATAGATCTTTGCAAGGTAAGTGAGTCCGGCATGACAGAATGGGAGGTGAGGAAGCATCAGGTATCTCAGTGGGTTGGGAAGGCTGGGTTGGTCCGCTCCATCGCTAGCTCTCCCCATGGCCTATCCCACCAAGATACCTCATGCACTTAACGATAGCAGGGAAAGAAGGGAATGATCACTTTCAAGTTATGTTAGTCACTCCTACAAATCCTAGAGTTAAAATTTGTAATTGGGAGGTTCCATTGCATTCGTAACTTGAGGATTACCTGCAAAATGAAAATTACATTTTAGAAAAGCCACTGTAATTATGCATTATCTTTTATCAATCTCAGCTCAGAACAATCAGAAAGTTAGTTCAATATTATTAGGACTGCAATGGCATAGAAGAAGGAAATTTGCAAATTATTTTGTTTTAAATGAGAAACTCCACAGTATAATGTTATTTTTTTAAAAAAAAAAATCTTGTATATTTGATAAGATAGCTGCATGAAAGAGGATGCTGAACCAGAAAGGTCTTTAATTCAACAAGATTAACTTCATGGCAGAAATGTATATATCTTGATGGCTGGAACATCATCTGCTCCATTGTATTAACTTCCATAATGTTCAGAAGCATTAGGTTATAACTGGAACCCAAAATTATTCTAGAAGCATTGCTTCTATCCCAAAAATGATAATTCTGTATTCTCATCATCTGGCAAGCACCTAATAAAAACCTGAACTACAGGCCCATACATTTTTTGCAGAATGCAGATAGCTACAAAGGGGGGCAGGAATACCATTTTTCTTCTTGTAAAAGCAGGGGTATCAGCAAAGAAGCAAGAAGAAACCACTGTATAATATCCCAATAATTCTACAAACCACAAAAACCAAACTGATTCTTTGAGTAAATGTGTAAGAAATTTATTTTTCTAAAGTCAGCTGATTCAATCACCTTGGAAGAAATTGTATAGAGTATCCATCGTGTTAATCAAGTATATTTTAAGATAAATATCCCTATGTATGTTCTGAGATAATTTAAAGCAAGCTGGGGCAAATGACTAAGGAAAAATATTCTAAGAAGCTTTGAGTATTATAGAGTACCAATAAAATTCAAGCCAGAAAAACAGAATCAGTGGAAAAATATTCAGAAGATAGATAAAGCTAAATGAGGAACATCCCTGGCAGATTTGCAAAATCAGATTAAACCTTTCTTACAGCCTTTGGATCAGAAAGCACAATAAAACATATAGACTCATAATTACTAATAAAACTTTCAAATTCAATAAAATTATATAAAATACAATGTTATTTCAAGATACGGTCTAATAAAAAAAGCAAAAATATTTGGCAATAAAATTACATAAAAGAAGCTACACTATCAATCACAAAACTGTACTGCAGAACAAAGGTGCTGCTGGAATAATTGTGTAAGATGTTTCATCCATTAAAATCTACATTAATTAACTAAGATTTTAAGCTATTAATGAACTGCATTTTAGAACAATAACCCACTTTTAGGAATCAAATTGATTTCTTTGGAAATTGATTTAAATGTATTTAATCAAAAAATACTACAAGCATATTATTGTAGATAGCAACTTCTTTGAATAAATTATGTGTAAAAGACTTCCAAAATGCTTACCGAAATATCTCTGGGTTGCAAACATGTTCTGGATCCAGAGCCTCTCCTTGTATGAACTCATAGCACAGGCCATTGCTGAAGGTGCAGTAAAGTTGGGGTGCACAACCATGGGCCTGCAGGACAAGGAAGCTCTTCACTTCCTCTTCTCGATCAACTAGGAGTTCCGTCTTATTCCCATAAATTCTAACAAGGACAACATCATCCATTTTTTCATCCACATAACAGCCAATGAGTTTATTTGTGATTCCATCTGTAAATATCTGCAAAGAAAAGGTAATGCTTTTAGTTTAGTGAAATAGCTGTATATCTTAACTACCATTACATTATGTTTTACCTTGAAAGAAGTTTGCTTGGCAAAATTTGGTTGACCTTTTCTGAGTTCAAAAGGTAAATTGGATTGGGCCTGGCTAACACAAGTAATTCTCAACTTACAACCATTCATTTAGTGACCATTCAAAGTTACACCACCATTCAAAAAAAGGAGTTATGACTGTTTTTCACACTCACGACTGTTGCAGCATCCCCATGATCATGTGACCAACATTTGGTGATTGATAACTGGCATTTATTTATGACAGTTGAACTGTCCCTGGGTCATATGATTGCCATTTGTAACCTTCCCAGCTGGCTTCCAACAAGTGAAGTCAACGGGGAAGCCATATTTGCTGAACTGCCATGATTCACTTAACAACCATGGCAAAGTTTGTAAAATGGGGTGCAAATCACTTAACGGTCTTGCATAGCAACAGAAATTTTGGACTCTATTGTGATCATAAGGCAAGGATTAACTGGGCGACTTTAGGTCATTTATTAAACAAGATTGTTTGCTAATCAGGAAAGTAAAAATGAAACAAAACATTTCCATGTTCTTCCCAAAATGGACATAGATATATCTGCATAATCACTAGTATTATACTGAACTTATCTAAGTCTTAACTTTTCTCAACCAATAAATACAACCCATTTTGAGGGATACAGAATAGCTGAGTAAAATTACTTCCTAATTTAGAGATGTCTCAGCTAAATTTAAACATCTTTGTGAGTGATGGCACTTTATCATAAAATTAACCTAATAGAATAACCATAACTCAATAGTAACAAATGTAATTAAAGAAAGATTTACTAAGTGTGAAAGTATGCTGTCAAATAAAAAGAATTATTTTATTAAGAGCAAAAATGAGTACCGGAAAATAGAAACAACAACAAAAGAAAAAAAAAAGAATGCTAACAACAAAGACATTACATAAGGAAGAGAATGTAGTGAAATTCAATACTTGAATCAAACATAAATCCAGTATCAGTTTAAGTTTTTTAATGTATTGGCTTTCAAATTTAACAAATTTAGATATCTATTCAAGAGAGCCTTATTTAGTTTAGATAAAAAGAAATAACATCAGGAACCATCAGGAAGCTGGTGATGCCACATCCCAAAATTTAGGACTAGATCTCTTCTCCAGTGGTTTCACGTAACACAACCATTTTGCTAACTTAATTGTAGCGATTCACTTAACAAATGTAGCAAGACAGGTCATAAAATAGGGTAGAACAGACTTAACTGTCTTGCTTAGCAACTGTGGTTCTAAGTGGAAGACTACCTGTACTATATCTGCTTAAGATAGAACCTGTTTGTAACACTTTTGCAGAATGTATTTCAGTATCTCTCCCCCACCCCCGCAGTTAGACATTTTAGACAGCAGAGGCTGCTGTGGTGCTTTTCTGACTAACCCAATACTATGATGTCAGCAAATCCAAGTGCGAGAAGTTCAAGAAATGGTTGCCAAGAATGAATATTAATAGAAAAGGAAATAATATTAATAGAAGAGGAAATAACCTGTCTCATGAAAATTTGACATACCCCTATCTTTATGCTACTGAAGCAAGCATTTCCATAGGAACTTAGCTATTTCTCTTTCATACACAGACAGAAAATATAATTTGTTTTCTCCCTTATTTAAGATAACAGAATCCCAGGCTTTAACATTGTTATTCTTTTGCATGTCCTAGGTATGAATGAGCTACTTACAACTACTGTAATAACCATATTTAGTTATTATTAGTGCATCCCTGTAAGCTATAAACATATTCTCTCCTGCCTCCAATGAGTTCAAATTCTTCATTAAATTTCTATACAAGAGTTTGGCATTAGCCCAAATCAATCAAGTAACACTATCTTTCTTTGTAGCTTTAGTATATTGAATTCTAACTACATTTTAATTTTACTGCTGCACAACCAGGGAGGCAATGATGTTGGGAACTACGCATGCAGAAATTATATGTAGAAATAATTTCCCCCTTTCGGGAAGAAAACCTATCCCCTCCTGATACAATTGTGACGCCTATCTATCAAATTATAAATATAGGTTTAAGAAATAAAGTGCGCAATTATGTTTCACTTGGATGCTTATGTTCTACATTTCGTATAGTATACCATAGATTTATATCAATTAACAGAGTGAACAAAGCTTACAAATGAACTATAAAGTCTGTCTGCAAAAATAATTTTACCCAAGAATGCAAAATTACAGCTATAGATGCTTGCATCAAATGAACTAGAAACTACTAAAACTAACTCATTATGTATATACAGATGCATTTAAATTATTAATATTTCTAGCATTTGCTGCCTTCCAATAAAAATAGGAAGGTCGTGTTACAAGAAACCTCTTGTAGCATCGGTGACAGAGCACCTGGACAGAAACCTTCTGCTATAGAGTTCCTTTTTGGGATTAGCTTAACTCTGAAACAAAGATGCCCTGCCCCTCTTGATGTACTAGAACACAGTCCAGACCTCTAGTTCTTCTTCAGGGATTAAGCTGTTCCCGAGAGCTGGAGAGAGGGCTGGAGAGGGCCCCAGAGCTGGAGAGAGTGAACCAGTGTTACCCACCAAGTTGTTTTAAGTCTAATTACTATAACAGGAAAATTACAGTATTAGCTGCTCAGCACCTTTGGGCTGAAAAAACTTTTTCCAATTTCTACACAGACAGTCTTCAACTTACAATCACAATTGAGCCCAAAATTTCTGTTGTTACATAAGACAGGTGAATTCTGCCCCATTTTTATGACCTTTCTTGCCACAGTTGTTAAGTGAATCACTGAAGTTACTAGTAACATGGTTGCTATAGGAAACTGGCTTCCTCACTGATTTTGCTTATTAGTGGGGTCACAAAAAGTGATCATATGACCCTGGGACACTACAATTGTCATAAATGTGAGTTATTTTTCAAGTGTCTCAATTTTGATCACATGACCAGAGGGATGTCACAAGAGTTTTAAATGTTAAAAAGGATCATGTCACTTTTTTCAGTGCTGTTGTAACTTTGAACGGCCACTAAAGGAACTGTTGTAAGCCGAGGACTACCTGTATTGCCCATTTCACCTGCATGACTCAGAGTACAAATCTTTACAAATAAAACAGATAAATGAATAACTCATTTTTAAATTATGTTCTCAGTTTGTATGGGTGCATATGGATAAATTCCTTATGCATCAGAACCAAAAACTGCAGTGACATCATAAGAGCAGGACCAAGTCTATGGAATGCAAATTTACAAGTAGTTTCTCATGCTTCCATTCCCACCTTTATATATAGCAGTTTCTGACCTAACATTTTCCTGCTGAAATTTAGCTATAATGGTGGTGTGATTTAGGATTACTTTGAGATTCTTAAAGGCTGCTTTTCTTTGGAGAGTTTTTTTTTTAAATAAATAAAACTAGCATTCCATCTTATATTAATTCATCCTTAACCAAAGAGTTTACTATAGTATTGAAATTGAAGGGTCATTTGCTTAAGCCATTTTCTTTCCCTTAAGACTCCTTAATAACTCCAGCAATTAGATAAAATTTTATTAGGATCAGGCAAAAAAAATATAACAAAATTTTATAATTATTTATGAGAAGTTGAATTGGAAGAATTGTAAAAGGGAACATGATTGCCTGGAGTAAGAATGTAGGACGTAGTATCACCTTAACAGAATGGGAAACAGCCTGGGGTAGAAACAATAAGATTACAAAATCGGTAGCATATAAAGAAAATGCCTATAAAATGTTTTATAGATGGCACCTTCCTCCTTTGAGATTAGCAAAGATGTACCCCAATATAAGTCTGAATTGCTGGAAATGCAAAAAAAAGGGGGAACTTTTTTCCATTTGTGGTGTTGTACAGAAGCTCAAAAATATTGGCAGAAAATTAAAATTTGGCTGGAAGAAATGACAAAAGAGCAGATTGAATACAAACCAGAGTCCTTTCGTTAGGGATTTTTGACAAATAAATATCAAAAAAATATATAATACACATTTTGACAGCGGCTAGATTAGCCTTTGTATGCTATTAATAGCGTAACATATTTGCTATCGTTTTTCTTGCCCTAAGCATACACCTCCTCTGTTTGTAATGAGTAACTGGCATGTCAACGATTGTCAATATTTAGTCACAAACAAGATATTTTATTAATTCATTTAAATGCTTTGTGAATGTTTAGCTTTACAATTTAAAATACTTTGAAGAAGATACCAATATTCATTATTAAAAGATATGTTAGTATAATGTAGAAGTGTATTTTACAGATTTTGAAACACTTCATTTATAAGTCCCTGACAAGAGCCAGCAGACAATTTTATTTTTTAATTTTATTTTAACAATTTTAATTGTTTTTTTATTTAGATTTTCAATAAAATTATAAACATATCAAAATTAAAATGCATAGTATAAATATTTGACCTAAACGAGAAAAAAGGTTGCAAACTTTTTAAAACAGGATTCAATTATCCATGTCGAATTGTAGGAAAACCTACAAGGACACAGGTTTCCTACACTGCTTTAAATACATTTATTCAGTTTTCCAACACTGCTTTAAGTACATTTCTTCTTTGTTTATTGTGAACCTGAACTTGGTGATGACTTTCCTTCTGGCATAACACAGCTACAATTACAATATGCAATCTATTTTTTTATCATATTATTTAAATGTTTCTGCTGCCTCTCAGCAAGTGTGGTCTAAAATCTAGCTGAAACCAGTAAAACAGATAGTGCCCAAGCTCATGGTAACACTTAGTTTCCTAAACTGATATAATTTAGTAAATTATCCTTTTCCAAATTAATTATCACCTATCTCACATAAAAATTATCATTTCTACTTGGTATCTTTTTCTAAATATGGTCATTGAGGCATAGAAGCAATTACCACTGAAACAGCAATATGAATGAACAAATGCAATTCATTAGTGTTGAAACAGATAATGTCTGTAAAAGGTAATGCTAATGTATCTATTTCAAACGAATGCAAACTTATACATGTTCAATTTTTAGAAGTAAAAACCTTTGCTTGAGATAATGTTCTAGGGCTTAAAATCAACAGGAAAAATGTTTTGCACTATATGCTTTACAAAGTTGTACTCTCCTTGAGAGCACCCTAATTAAAGTTTTAAGCACTTAACAAATACATGAAATCAGTGCTCCCTACAATATGCAACATGGGTAAATTCTTCAGGATATTTGATTAATTGTATTGTTTCAGAGTTTTATTATGCACTATTTTTAACTTTCAAAATATAATTGCTATCTAAAATAGATTAGAGTTTCAATATTACTTTAACACCAATAAAGAATTTTACTGAGAACAAGCCATATTTTTAGAAGCATTTTTTTACATGTAGTACAAAAGAAATTGGCTAAGTGAGGTTCCTTGAAAAGAAACTGAAGGGAGTATAAGGCTACATTTACAGTCAATCATTTTCAGGCTTGGAAAGTCTAGGAATACAGCTTTCATCCATACAAGGCACATCTGCAAGAGAAGAAATTTTAGTGGAACAAAGGTGATGGCCTAAACTTACCCAGGTGCTTAGCTCATGGGTGGATAGTTATCTCTGGAAATGCCAACATTTTATTTTGAGGCAAAACAATACTTGTAGTAAGCATTTTCATATACATTCAAATTCTATACTATTATAACTTTAATATATAAAGTGGAGACACTGCTCTTTGAGCTTGTCTGCTTACAGATTTCATTACCCAACTATGTATCAACATCAAATCACCAAGCCCAGATAGCACTCCATAGTTCAAATCCTAAACAACACATATTCTCTTATGGGAGAGACTCATTTGCATCAAAGACATATTTAAAGAATCAGGAAACCCTGCATTCTTAATCATTCATACCAGAGTTGCACCAAGATGTACACATGTATGACAATGGCAGAACAGTAGCTTTAACGCTTAAAGATTAAGATGCTTCTAGGTTCGTGCTGTTAAAGATTAACAGAGCTGTGATGCAAAGCTCAGGCAGACACTCAGGCTTGGTGGACTGCTGAAAACAGTTCAAACTCTATCAGAACCCAATCCTTCTTAAAAGAGAAGGCTAACCAGGACAATGGATGCAAAAGAGAGAGAGAGAGAGAGAAAGAGAATTGTGCTTTTGATCACTTTCCCCGGAAAGAGAGAATAGGGCTGCTGGGATGACACTCCGAGAAGCCAGTATGTTGCTAAGCTTGCCTTCTCACCAGTAACAGAACTGGGATGCTTGGGGGAAAAGGAAAGACATTCATTCCTCTCAAACTTAGATAGGGTGAGTGTGCGTGTCCTATTCCTCCCAAACTTAGGTAAGAGTGTGTGCGTCCCAAGCTACATCATCCTTTTCGAAATGGGTGGGAAAAGCCTCCCCCAACTTCCAACTCTCCCCAGTTTGGGCGTGCGGGAGAAGGAAAATCCCCCCCCTTTTTTTTTTCCCTTTTCCCCTTTGCAGGAAAGCTTAGGAGAAACGGGAAAGGCGGACAAGCAGACCCGCCCACCTACAGACACACGCTCTCTTGACACGCGTCTCGCAGGCCGGCCAGAAAGATGGCAACAAGACGGCGAAGCCTCCTTCCTTCTTCTTCTTCCTCCTTCTCCTCCTCCTCTTCCCGGCGGACAAGCCGAGAAGAGGGAAAGCCAGGGGCTTCCTGAGGAAGGAGGGGCTGCCTCCGTCCCTCCCTCTCTCTCCCCTCCCCGCCGCCTTCCAGAAGCGCCAGATTCCCAACTCCCACCGCACCCCCTTGGGGCGGGAGACGGCGGGTACGGTCGTCTGCGAAGGGCGCCCGAATGAGGGAGCGGCGGGGCCTTGGTTGACTCTGCTCAGCCTCGGAGCGCCGAGAAAGACGCCCGAGGAAGATGAGAAAGAGGCGGCGGCGGAGGGAGAAGAAACCCGGCTTTGGTTCAACCCGGGCCCGCCCTCCGCAACCCCTCACAGCCCGCCGCCGCCGCGACCCCTTCGCAACCGGTGGGGCCGCCGCCCTGGACTTTTTTTTTTACCTTCAGCGTCACCTCCTCGGGCTTCCAATCGGGCCTAAGCCGGCGAAGCAGCTCCAGGGCTCCGCGGCGGTAACCCGGATTGCCGCCGCCCGAAGGGTCCCTCTCACTGACGAAGATGTCCAGCTTGGGTACCTCAGGCGAGCCCGACGGGACGTGGATGTAGTTGGCCATAGAGAGACGACGAGAGGGAAAAAGAAGAAGAAGAAAAAACGAGAAGAGCGAGCGAACGTGAGGCGCCTGAGGAGAGAAAGAGAGAGAAAGCGGAGCAACGGCGACAACGGCAGCAACTGCGGCGTCACGCGAACAACGCAGCCGGCAAATGAAAGGCGCGAGACCGGCGGGGAGGGGGGAAGGAAAAGGAGGGGCTCGCTTCTCTTTCTCTCCCGCCCTCCTCTGCCCAGCCCCCTTGGCTCTACGACGGGAAGCTCCACCCCTTTTTATTAGAAAGCACCACGCAGGCGGCGTCGCCGCCGCCACCAAGCACGCTCCGGCGCAAAGCAGCCTGGGAGGGTGGAGGGGGAAAAGCGGGAAAAAAAAAAAAAGGAGGGAGGAGTGGCGCCCCGTCCAGGCTTCTCGGGATGCGCGTGCTCTGCCGCCTTTTTTTTTTTTTTTGCTGCTGCTTCTCGTCTGGAGCTTTGAGGGCGATTCTCTGATATTGGTTAAATGCTAAAATGAAGGGGTTTTTTTTTTCCCCCTCCTCGTTTTTATTTATTTATTTTATTTTTATTTATTTATTGGTCAAGCATATATTCAGGGCTCTCCAAACTTGGCAACTTTAAGCCTGGTGGACTTCAACTCCCAGAATTCCCTAGCCAAGTTGGCTGGGGAACTCTGGGAGTTGAAGTCTGCCAGGCTTAAAGTTGTCAAGGTTGGAGACCCCTGCATTAAAGATAACATGTAAATATAAACATGATTATGAATACATGAAATAGGTATGAATAAAAGGGAGGTGTTAGGACAGGGACGGGAGGCGCATTGTTGCACTTATGCACATTCCTTACAGACCTCTTAGGAATGAAATCGGTGAGGTCAATAGACAACACAAGAACAGTTTTTTCCTGAAAGCCATCACTCTGCTAAACAAATAATTCCTTCAACACTGTTCAACTATTACAAAGTCTGCACTACTATTACTGTTAATCTCCTTATCACCCATCCCCTCCTACTTGTGACTGTAGGACTGTAACTTTGTCGTTTGTATCCTTATGATTTATATTGACTGTTTCCTAGTATGATTTGATTGCTGATTATACCCCATGACTATCATTAAGTGTTGTACATTATTATTCTTGATTCTTAACGAATGTATTATGTATACTGAAGAGTATTTACACCAAGACAAAGTCCTTGTGTGTCCAAACACATTCGGCCAATAAAGTATTCTGTTCTAGTGGATAGTTTGAGGTTAAAGGAGTGGGGGTTAGAGGATGTAACAACAGAGTCAGATAGTGCATTCCAGGCATTGACCACTCTGTTGCTGAAGTCGTACTTTCTGCAATCAAGTTTGGAGCAGTTTACATTGAGTTTGTATCTATTGTATGCTCTTGTATCGTTGTGGTTGAAGCTGAAGTAGTCATTGACAGGTAGGACATTGCAATGGATAATTTTATGTACAACGCTGATGGCGGCATAGCTCTACGTTGTCTAAGGTCTAAAATTTCAAGTCTGGAACTGGGAATTGGAATTGAGATTTTTTTTCTGGAATTGGGAAGTTTCTTTCAGACAGGGTTTCCCAGCCTTTCTTTCTTTCAGGCAGGATTTCCCAGTCTTGGTAACTTTATAACAAGATGGGAGGACTTTCCATCGCCAGAATTCCCCAGCCAGCACTGAGTTATTAAAACAGCCTATGAGATAAATTGGGGATGGGTCTCTAAGTGATGATATAGCCTTTTTTTGAGAGAGTGAAAAAGAGTCCCTTAAGCCTTAAAAGAGGCAGTGGTGGAACACTATTTTGGAATACATAAAGTCCTTGATTTATGGTCACAATTGAATCCAATTTCCATTGTTAAGTGAAACAGTGAATTTTGCCCCATTTTATGGCCTTTCTTGCCATAGTTGTTTAGGAACAGTTGTTAAGTGAATCTGATTTTCTCAATGACTGCTTGTCAGAAGGTTGCAGAAGCAGATCCCATGACCCCAAGGCACTGCAAATGTCATAAATATGAGTCAGTTGCCGAATTTTGATCACGAGCCATGGGGATGCTGCAGTGTTCGTAAGTGTGAAAAATAGTCATAAGTCATTTTTTTCAATGCCATTGTAACTTTGAACGGTCACTAAATGAACTGTTGTAAGTTAAGGACAACCTGTACCCATTTTCTCTCAGTTCCTGCGTGGGACTTCTCTTTAACAACCTCGATGCCAGCAAGTCATGGAGCTACTCTGAAAATAGCTGTAGATGCCCAACTGTGATGAGTGATGAGATGAAAATCAGAGCAAGTAACTGTGTATTTAAAGAAAGCCAGTGGTTAGATTATATTTCTGACCAAAATAGCATTGAAGGCATTTAGATATTTTTTAACTCCCCTTTGATTGATCAAAAGTGTATTTTCTTATCTGGTTTAAACATCAGTATTTCTTCATCAAGCAATAACAAAGTTTTAGGATCTTAGTTGTTTCAGCCTTTGAGGATTTTAGCCACAGGTGTACACTTGGGGAGGGGGGAGACCAAATAATGCCAGAACCTCAAGATCAGATCTATCTGTTTTGGTAGAGCTTGGTAGAACTCTGGCTCTTCAATCTTTGAATAATAAAAATGTCAGGAATTGCACTTTCATTGAATGTGCAGCCAGACACAAAATATGTGGTTTATTTATTAAGCAAAATTACAAGCCCAACTCACACGAGGTGAGTCTTGCATAAGTGCCGTGGGCACTTATTTTACATTTTGAGCCAAATGAAGCTTTCAGATGCTCCAATAGTAATGGGGACTAACATGCAACCCAAGAGGATATATCCAATATGACATTCAAATAAAGGCCTTGCTCTCTGGCAGAAGCTTCAATGCTTGGAAAAGTGGGAGGAAAAAAGGGGATGGCCAGCAGCAAGATGGGTTGACTCAATGGCAGTGATGATAGGACCACTGTTAAAAAACTCAAAGAAGCAGGCTGGGGATAGATCCTTCTGGAGAAAACTCTTTATCTATGTTTATCTATCTAAGAGCAAACACAAATTTGATGCCAAACTATGAAGTTTGTAGACCCCTGCACTAAACTTTGTGTCAGCTACACATCGGTTACTTTGTAGAGTGCTGTGGAGACAAGTCCATGATCTAAAAAGTATGATGGGAGGAACTACATCATATCATTGGATCCAGACCTCTGATACAAATGATTAAGCACTTGTTAATGAAGGATTACTAAAGCTTTCATGGGAATGCCACTGTTTAGGAATAGTTGGCGATTGCAAATCAACTTAATAATGGCCCATCTTTCTTTTTCAACAAGGATAACTTGACTATAATGTGAGTATACATTACAAATGGGTCAAAGCAGGTGATTTGGAAGGCCATTGCTCCCATCTGTTGCCTTGCAGACAGATTGATCGCTGGTGGAGGTGGGACAGGGGTATCCCTGGAAGAGCCAAGGAGAAACTCCTCATAGGGTCATATCCTTTGGTGATATTGGTTAATCCCTGTTTGGTTAATCACTATCATTTAGAAACCTTTTCTCCAGTTCTGGATTAACATGAAAGCTGGCTCTTTGAAAACAGCTATTGGATAATTAATTATCTCCTTGTGTACATATAAAAGATGGCATGCACTTTATAAAGTTCCAAAACGATTTTGAACAATTCAAAGTCCTGGTGTTGAAATCCATACATCTTCAGAGTTGCCAAGATCGAGAAACAGCCACTCTATTCTCTTTTCAAAGAATCAGTGAAAATTTGGCTCTTCAATGAATTATTTGGGGCGGTTTGAAGATTCTATCGCCCTGGGTTTATTCTGCAAAGCCTGCACACATTTTTCACATAATTTCCAACTACATAAAAGGACTGGCAAAAAAGTAAACTCATTACAGCTATGAATATTATTGATTCATTACTTCAGCTTATATGCGGCTCCATTTCCAAAGATTCTGAATAACTTAGAAATATCATATAGTATGTTAAAAATCAGAAACATAAACTACAAAATTCTGATGTTCACCATTCATTTAGGCAAAGGATTCTAGGAATGGAAGACCACATATCTCAAGAGTAGCTAAAGTCAAGTAACACTGTTATAGAGAATTACACAGCTTTCTTTCTGCTTCCTGCAAATGATATGTAGATTAATCATAGGCAAATTTATTCAAACCAGAAACTAGCATTAATTAATACATTAATACACCAAGCACAAAAGGAGAGAGTGCTAGGGTTGAATGTTTAAATTTGATGGGCAGATGTTGTTTCATATTTGATTTTTGTGTGTAATCTTGATACTACATTTGGTTTATTTTATTGTGTGGCTATTATTTTCGAGGAGTGTTTTGCTTCGTGTTTCAGATGGGTGGTATACCAACTAAAATAAATTCATATTTTAGTAAAAGTTATTTCCAAAGCTTAGAATTTACTTTTCTGCATTGATCATAATACAGAAATCATTCAATTCCTCATATAATAGTATTTCTATTCTGCAGCTGAACTAAAGCAGGAAAAAATACCATTGGGGTTAGGGAAATGATTAATGAAAGTTGATCATTATCTGGTGGAAAAAAATGTGCATTTACATAGAAAAGATTAACCCTAAAGGAATAATTCAAACAAAATAGCATCAACTCCTAGTTATTACCGGTTTCAAGAGTAATTTACAGTCAACTGACACACCTCCACTTATTGCTAGAATCTATGCATGGTTACATACTTGTTAGTGGTACCTTTCATTTTTTTATTTTAACATAATTATATATTTTTGAAACATCTTCCAATTTAGAGTTCTTTTCTTTATAATTCTTGTTACTACCCTTGTCACAATTCTGGTTTCGATTTGGCTTTGCTTCTATGCTATTTAAGGGTTTGTCTTGTCTTTTTAAGTTGATTAACTGTTTTTGAGTGAGTCAACTTATATCAAATTATTACCTTATTATGTCCAAACTACTATGTCCAAACCTAGGCATAGGATGAATCTTTCTACTTCCCACCACCCCGACCATTCACACAACACTAGAGAGTCTGTACTATAACTTCGTGAGTCATCTGGTATTTTGGAATGCCATTACAAACCAAAGGGTTCTTTAAGAGTCTTACAGGACATCACTTAAAATTCTCCTTATAGGGTTCTTGATGCTCTCTGACCTTGGTTGTTTTCTTGCAGATGTTTCATTAGCAAAGTAAATAACATCATCAATGCCAGAAGTCATCTAATTGGGTAGTGAAATGTCTTAAAGACAACGATCAAGCTCGGAGTTCATAAGGATTTCACAGTTCAATCCTGAACTACTGTGTTCCCTGAAAATAAGACCCTGTCTTATTTTTTTTCCACCAAAAAAGGCACCAGGTCTTATTTTGGGGGGAAGTCATCCATTGACTAACCTCCCTTGGATGAGAATTGAAATGTTTTCAAGGGGGAAAAAACAAGTAAGTCTAGGTGCCTTTTGGAAAAGCACCTTCTCTTGAATGGAATGACAACAGTAATAGTGCTTAGTCTTATATATCACTTCACAGTGCTTTCCAGCCCTCTCTAAGTGGTCTATAGAGTTAGCATGTTGCTCTCAACAATCTGGGTCCTCATTTTACTAAACTCGTATGGAAGGCTGAGTCAATCTTGAACCAGTCAGGATCAAACTCCAGGCTGTGGGCAGAGTTAACCTACTTTCTAAACACTGGGCCACCACAGCAGAAAGGGAGGGGATAGAACGGAACGGAACCAGTGGTGGGCTGTTGCCAGTTTGCACCGGTTCTAGTGAACTCATACTAATGACGATCAGTTGGCTCCGCCCATGTGCCCCCACCCTATCCTGTCTTACATTTCTTTGTGTTTTGCAGCTCAGTTGATTCGCACAGCAAAATGGATTATCGCGCCTCAGCTATTCTACTCATTGGAGAAGGCTTGAAGGTGAGCTGGAGAGGTTCAAATCAATGTTTATTGAATGCTCCGGTGGTGAAACCAATTGCAGCCCACTACTGAACGAAAAAGAA
This sequence comes from Hydrophis major, assembly GCA_033807585.1. Taxonomy (NCBI): domain Eukaryota; kingdom Metazoa; phylum Chordata; class Lepidosauria; order Squamata; family Elapidae; genus Hydrophis; species Hydrophis major. The sequence goes on from CM066331.1 coordinate 205,500,231, forward strand.
TAGAATAATAGTGTATATGAACAGAGAGCAAACCCCACTCTCTTCTTGCACTGATGATATTAACTAATTTGGTAATGAAATGTCTGAAAGTAAACAACCAAGCTCGGAGCACACTAAGTACCCCACAGTTCAATCCTGAGCTACAAATATTCTATCAAATTTCTCCTTGTGGGTCTATATTGAGGCTGTTAAAGTTCTAATTCAATGTGTTAGAGCTCTCAATTAGAGTTTCACTCAATATCTTAGTTTTCCACCTTAGCAGCCTGGGGGTCTTAGTCATCTTGCCTCCTCAGGCAACCTTTATGAAATCGGGGATAACCGCCCCCTCAACTCTCCCATATTTCTGTGTTCTGTCTTTCACTTTCACATTGGGTCATGGCTTATTTCTGCATGGCCATATCCCATTTATTCATCCAAATCACCCATCCAAACAATGAATCTTTGTTTTTGTTGCTATTGTTGTTGTTTTACAAAGAGCATGTAGGAAACAAAGCAGCTTACTTTTAAAATGCAGAAAAGGTTTCGACCAAGTCAGGCATTACTATTTCTGATTTATGGTTCATCGAATGGTGGTAACTTGGTGTATCCTAACTAGGAAGGGGGGAGGAAGGCAAGAGACATAGGGAAGGATGATGAGGGAAAGTTGTTAAAAAAAGTATAAGTCTCTGGAAATGTCAGTTGGTTAAAAAAGCGAAGGCCCCGTGGTTTTGTGCATGTCTAGATTTGCACAGCTGTCCTTTTTTCTTTAGGAGCTGCGTTAAGCTGCCAGTTTGCTTCCAGTCCAATACAAGGTATTTATTGTCTCCTTTAAAACTCTACGTGGCTTGAGGCCAGATTACCTGAAGATTATCTTTTCTCAGTTACATGTACCTGATCCATCAGAGCAGGAACTCAGGCATGGTTATGCAGAAGTCCCTTTGCAGTGGGGGGAAGAGGGGAATTGGACGGCCCAAACAGTGGGCAGGCGGACACGCATGCATGTGAACAACTCAACTCACACAAGCGGCAGGCTAGCACGCACACATGCCATGCAGCTCGACTGCATGCGCATAAGTAGGGGCGCCAGCCTGCCACTTGCACGAGTCAAGCTGCATGCATGTGTGCGGACTCCAGCCCATCTCTTGCACAGCCCAGCTCTGAATAGGTCACAGCCAGGTAATGGGTAAAGATCTGGAGGTTGGAGACCCCTGTAGTTACAGATCTGCTCTCTTTAAGGATGCCCATCTAGCGGAACCAAGAAGAGCCTTCTCCGCGGTGGCTCCTTTCCTGCGGAACATCATCCCTGCAAAAATGAGGTTGGCTCCGACTTGGACAGTCTTTTGCAAAACCTGGGTTTGCCAGCAGAACAGAGGGTGCCAGGGTATCACAGAGTCCATCCAGAGGTGGGATTCAGCAGGTTCTGACCAGTTCTGGAGAACCAATAGTGGAAATTTTGAATAGTTCAGAGAACTGGCCAATCCCACCTCTGACTGGATATTTTACAGTATCCTTCCCCTGCCACACCCACCAAGCCACGCCCACAGAACACTGAGCCCATCAAATCATGGGTTTGATTGCTGTTGCCAGGGAAATGAGGGGTTATTGGTTTCCAGGGGTGGGCTTCAAATATTTTAGCCCGGTTGCTGTGTGGGCGTGGCCATGGTGGGTGTGGCCTAGTCGGCCTCCTGCACCATAGCGGGGGGGGGGCATTAGAGAGCTCAGGTCGGCCTCCCCGAGCTCTCTAAAAGCCAGAAACAGGGACATTTCCGGCCTTCCCGAACTTCCAGGAGGCCTGTTTTTTTTGCCATCCCCAAGCCTCCATGAGTGCCCTGCACTTACCTACATACAAAATGGGCCGTGTGGGGATTCCTGGGAGGGGCAGGGTGGGTGGGGCCAGCCAGGAGTGGGATTTGGCAGTTCTCTGAACTGCACAGAATCTTAGCTAGGGGCTCTCCTGAATCCCTGCCCTGTTGGTTTTGCATTGGGGTTTTATTTCTGTAAGCTGCCCAGAGTGGTCTTGAGTGAGTTAAAATAGATTTTCTCCGTCAAAGAAATAAAAGTTCCTTAAGTACAGCTGAATCAGTACGGCTGGGAAGAAATGTCTCTTGCAGTCTGCGGTCGATCTATTCAGATATGGGATTACATGAGGCAGGAAATAAAGTGAAAAATAGACCCCTTTTGAAGGTGAAATAGCTGGAACGTCTTCCTCCTCTTCACCTCGTTTCTTTCTTTTTAAAACCTGGCCTTTAATTTCTTGCTTTTCTGACATCTATATGAACCCACAACAAATCACATTCTCCCAAATCCCTGAGCCGATTATTTATCAGTGCTGTTCCAACTTGTTTCTGCTTGATTCTCTGAGATTAGCCATGGCCTCTGTAGTTGTGGGGTTCAAGCTGCATTGGTTGGGGGATGAAGGGGAGGTTGAAGAGGGAGGAGGGGAGTCTAGGAAAAGAACAGAGGTCTGAGTTCTTGAAACATTACCCTGAAAATGTTTCAAAGATTTGCAAAGATTCAAAACTTAAGCATGGCTTCAATACGTTTTAATTTTGGCCTTTCTAACAGATTTGTAGCCTGCCAAATTTAAGGATTCCGTTTATTCTTAAAAATATTTTTATCCATATTTAGGTGTTGTTGTTGTTATTATTATTAGATTGGTCAACTCTAGGCAGTGAACGTATATTGAATATACGAGGAGATCAATGATTTCACCTCCTATTTCCTCCACAACAACCCTGTGAGGTGGGTTGGACTGAGAGAAAGTGACTGGCCCAAGGTCACCCATCTGACTTTTGTGCCTGTAGAAGGAATGGAACTCACACTTTTGTTGCAAATATGGGTACAAAAGGATTTACAAGAAGAAATAAGATTGAAGGAATTGCAAGAATGTGAATAAAGAGAAAAGCCTTTGTCTTTCTCTCATATTTATTGAATTTGGGACTAAATTGAAACTTCATTAGCTCTGCTAGGTAGACCAGATAAGAAAATTAATTCCACAGGAACACGAGAACTTCATTTTCTTGAGACAAGCTACAATAGCAAAATCCTGCAAATCTGATTGTACTTTTGTTCCTTTCCTTCTAATAACCCAGGGAATCAGGCCGGCATTTGCATAACCTTCTTCTGAATATTATCGTCTCAAGGCTTAAAGAATGTTTTGGCTTTCTTTGCCTAGGTCAGTCTTCCTCAATCTTGACAACTCTGGACATGAACTCCTAGAATTCCTCAACCAGCGCAGGGAATATGGCATATTTCAAGGTCATCTTCTTTACTACGGACAATTTTCTTGAGGAAAGCATACTAGAAATTGAGTCTCACAGTGGTACTGTAAAAGCCTCCCTGGTTATTATTGCTCAACTCTTATTTTTGGACCTTCCTTCCTTCCTTCCTTCCTTCCTTCCTTCCTTCCCTACCTACACCTACCTATCTTCCCCTTATAATTCACCGCAATCCCAAAGCATGCTGGGCAATATATAGTATCACCAAATGAGACAGTTTTAACTCACTTGCAGAAAAGCAATAAAATGGAGGTTTGTACAGAAGAGAATTCCACAAAGTGAGGGCTGCTACAGAGGAGGCCTGCCATGTTATATATACCATTTACCTCATGGAGAAAGAAAATTCACTGGATACCCCCCTCCCCTGTTGGATCTATCGTTGAAGTGATGTTGAATTATATTGTGATCTGAACATAAAGACATCAAAGGGATCATAAACAGGTTAAATATTTACAGCTTATCGGTCCAGTCATTCTAGAAACATGTTCTGAATCTAGTCAATCAAGTGAGGTACTAATACCACTAATACCACTGTATAAAGCCTTAGTAAGGCCACACCTAGAGTACTGCATCCAGTTTTGGTCACCATACTATAAAAAAGATCTTGAGACTAGAAAAATTACAGAGAAGAGCAACCAGGATGATTAGGGGACTGGAGACTAAGGCATATGAAGAATGGTTACAGGAACTGGGCTTGGCTAGTCTAGTGAAGAGAAGAACCAAGTGAGACATGATAGCGGTCTTCCAATATTTGAGGGGCTGCCCCAGAGAGGAGAAAGGGGTCAAGCTATTTTCCAATGCACCCGAAGGCCAGACAAGGAATAATGGATAGAAACTGAACAAAGAGAGATTTAACTGGAAATAAGGAGAAACTTTCTGACAGTGAAAACAATCTACCAATGGAACAGCTTGCCCTCAAAAGTTGTGGGAGCTTCATCACTTGAGACTTTCAAGAAGAGATTGGACTCTCATTTGTCAGAAATGGTGTAAGGTCTCCCGCTTGGGCGGCGGGTTGGACTCGATGACCTACAAGGTCCCTTCCAACTTGGATTATCCATTATCTTTTAGTCTTTCTGTACAACATCCTTGCGTATGCATGTTATCATGCATTATTATGTTCTTTCTAAAATCTACCAGATCAGCAAGGATTGCTCAGAACTTTATTGCCTTGTGCAAACAAGGATAATCTTCGAAGTAGTCATGTAGTACCAGTATCTACTGGTGACTAGGACAGTGCCTAAAATGTGCCTTAGAAAAGTCAAGTGTGTCTCATATTTCTGTCTCTACAACAGCTGCCCCATCTACCACATCTCAAAAGGAGCTAAACATTCCTCCACCCACCCACCCACCCACAGTCTCCAGCATAAACTTGTCATGTTCCTAAGCACAAAAGTATTATATTATTGAGATGAGTACAAGGCATTTTCTTGAGGAAAGGAAATAAGTCATGCCTAACCTATATTTAAATGTAAAAAGCCTTCAGTAACATGGATGATGGGGATTCAAAAACAGTCAATATTTTGAATTGTGCATAGGTTATGGGATTCTTGTCAGATTCTTCCAGAAGAAACTGGAAAAAGCCATCACTATTCTAAGCGAGAGAGAACCAACAACATGAGCAGTTTTGAAAAGGGAATAAATTAATTCAGAAAGGAAGAAATCGTCCCTGGCTCCCTGCCATGTAACTGTAAGTCTACCTCCAGGAGCAAGGACAAAAGATGTCTGCATACCAGAAAACAGGATAAGGCCAGTGCTTTTATGTTGCATGTTTTGCTTCTCTATAGGCATGTGGTTAGCCACAGTGGGAAACAAAGAGACTGCTCTAGAAAATAAAAGAGGAGGTAGGTTACCTGTTGCAATTTGGGATTCCAACAGTATGAGCAACAGGATTGTGATGATCTCCTTACCTTCTAAGCCACTTGGCACATTTGTAACGTAAAAATCAACACATCATAAACAGATGCAGCCAGCTAAGAGTTTTTCTAGTGCTTTCAACATCCAGGAAAGATGAGCTAAGAGGTGCAGAGGTGAACTCTTGTGACTTCTTCAGGGTTTTGTATATGAACAGCTGCTCATGAGGCAGGTCGCTTGGCACTTACGCACAGTTCATTCATGGGTATTTTTATTCTTGCATTTTGCGGGTTAGGCCTATAAGTGAGTCACAACATTCTAGATGGTTCACTGGGATATTATTGTGTCATTCAATCTCAAGGTACTTAATGACCCTGTCAAACCCAACCAGGGGACATCGGGAGCTTCCAACACATCTTGGATTTGCTGTATCTGCCCAGAGCAGCAAAAACTGCATGTTGATCAAGCACCTGTCAGGGCACAGCACATGCTTGTGAGGTTGTCCTTGGCTCACATTTTACACTTCTATTTGAACTGGTGTTGCTGCAAGAAATGGCTCCAAGTTATTATTTTTTTTACTAGGAAATACAGATAGTCCTCAACTTACAACAGCTTGTTTGGTGACCGTTCAAAGTGATATTGAAAAATGTGACTTAGGAACATTTTTCACATGACCGTTGCAACATCCCCATAGTCACGTGATCAAAATTCAGGCGCTTGGCAAGGGACTCATATTAGAAATCGTGGGAAATGTTTGCAGCTCGGGTGGTAGAAAGTGGTGGTGGTTTGTCTTCTGAGCTCGTTGTTCGGCTTCCAAATGTTTTGTCACCAGGCTAGGTAACATCATCAGTGGAACTTTGGTTTTATAAAAGCAGAAGAGAAGTGAAACAAGACAGCCAAAGTTCGTAGCCTGGTGTTATCTAGCCTAGTGATGAAACATTCAGATACTCAACAAGTTTCTGAGGAAAAATCATCATCACCAAGTGACTCCTGTTTGTGATGACTGCAGTATCCCATGATCACCTTCTGACAAGCAAAGTCAATGGGGGAAGCCTTAATTTAACAACCATGCTACTAATTTAACAATTGCAGTGATCCACTTAACAACCGTGGCAAGAAAGGTAGTAAAATAGGCCAAAACTCACTTAACAACCATCTCGCTTAGCAACAAAAACTTTGGGCTCAATTGTCATCAAACGAGGGCTACCTGTACTTTAATTAGTCCCTATGCATATGAAATATATTGAGGTTGTGTCTGCTATTCTACCTAATCTCGAAAAGAGAGCATACTTTATAATTGTCCCTTTTCAAAAATATGCCAAACCATTTTAAGATGCCTTCGTCAAATTTCAGAGGCTGTTAATTGTTACAAGGTCACATATGTTAGCAAAAATAAAAAATAAAAAATAGAGAAATGAACTAAACCAAACCAAGCCCAAGGTTACTAAGAGGGGAAGGGCAAAAACATCGGTAAACTATGGATCTCCACATTTAAACTTGTTCTAAAAAGATTCTATGTTTTAGGAGCATGGGGAAGGAGTAACATGAGATGTGTGCCATGCTGAAAGACATCAAGAATGGAATTCAGGTGGCTCAAGAAGGCGGCCTGCACTACAAAATTCAACAAAGGGAAGAGGGGAGGCTGAGGAAAAGCTGCTAAAGAATCTTGCTTTTATCCCTTTCAGCAAAAGAACACTTCAATTTTCTCTTGGGATCGTACTTGGAAACGAGGTATGTGCTGGCCTGGGGCCAAAAAGAGGCCCAAGAAAAGGTTACTCTCCCACCCCCAAGGAGGAAGTGGGAGTCTAGCTGGCTCTATCAGCCAGAGAAAGAGCTGCCTCTCCATTGCTTCTTCTTATCCTGCAGTTCTTTTCACGCTCTGTTGTATGAACCCACAGGCAAGGCCTGCCTTGTCTTTATATAGTACTTCGAAAACACTAACCACATTATCAGTTGAATTAGCAACAACAATAACTAATAAATGCATTGAGAGAATTTCACCTAATTAGGGCAGGAAGCCTCCTACCCAAACTAAGTCCAATCACAAAAAGCAGGTAAGAGTAGAAATCATGTTGGGATCAACTGGGTGACTCCCAGGTAATCTGCTAGTAATCTGCAGCAATAAAATAACTCTTTTGTGCCCTAAATTATACTACTGAAATAAAGAACTGTGGGTGGGTGTGAGAGAGAATTCCATTTGTGCGGAAAAGCTAGTGTAGGGTCCTTTGAATTCAATTCTTTGAATATTTGGGATAGTGTTTTAAGTAAGCTTTATTACTTAAATTTAGCAGTTGGTGTGCCATTGTTGTCTTGAGTTTGTCATGTGTTACAACAGCAGTGCATATCTAATGCTTTCTTTGCACTGTGCTGAATCACAAGAAAAGATAGTCTTTTGTTTCCATCCACTGAATGGGAGGGGCCAATTCTGTGCTTTTCTCTATCCTACCACTTGTTTTGTTATTTCTCTTTGCTCCCCTGAGCCTAGAAATATCGGAGGAAAACATTTTACCCCTTTTACCTCTTGCATGCCCCCATTTATCTCCAAAATAATGCTTTGAGTAATATGGTTGTTACCATAGACTAAGATTACTAGAATGTTAGGCTGGCTAGCAATGTGAAACTATGTCCTTCTGACAATACAAGCCTGGTTATTCAACATACAGATTAGAATTAGCACATTTACAGTGTGTGTGTGTGTGTGTCTGTCTGTCTGTCTGGGGAGAGAAAGAGAGAAGGAGGGGGGAAGGAGAGAGTGGGGAGGGAGAGAAACTCATACTGCACAGTAGGTATGTTTAATCCTTTCCCTAAAACAGTTACAATTATTTAGACAGTTTTACAATCTCTCAAACAGTCACAATATTTAATCTCTGTACTAATGTAATCTTTTCTGCTCCTGCTGTTTTCTTTGATTTCTTTGATTATTAAGTTCCATATTATGTTTAATTATTGAAATGGACTTTTTATACTAGAATCTAGTCAACTAAAGTTCAATACTAAATTGGCCCTAGGAATTCAAGAGGGTTTAAGATAGTATCTGGAAGTCTAACAATTCTAAGTGTTGCCCCCACCTCACCCCAGTCATCTCTCCCTGCTCTTTTCTTACATCTACTTTTTATGGACTTTATAACCCATCCACAGTCTGTATTAAATAGAATTAGGGTAAGTTTAGATGCCAAAGCCAAAGCTTTAAGAAACAACTAATGCCCCTGATTGACCTTACAACATGAATTTAATATTAAAGCATATTAATCCCAAACAATTTTGGCAACAGGCAGCACACACAACGTGTTATCACATAAGAGTGGCAATTGTTTTATGTTTTCAAAATTGTTATAATTCTGTCTGTTAGCTAACTCTTTTTTTTTTTTTTGTAAATTTTATTTGAGTTTTCACAAAGAAAAAAAATACAAATAAAACATCTTTTTTGAAAGTAGCGTAATCCCAGGTTACATTTCTTCATACAGACACAAATTCAGGTTCATGCTCATTTTTATATTCTATTCCATATCTTATTACTATTTTACATTTTCTGCATAGCTTCTCCCCTCTTTTAATTTTCTCAATTTTATTTTAATTATCTCATCTCAATTAAAATCATTGAATTTATATTTTTTGTCTGTCCTGTTTCAATTATCTATTATCTTTTCTCGTTAAACAAAATTTCTCCTGTAGTTACTGATTGGAGTATGACGCCTTTGTATCTTTTCCCTAAAGTTGCAATATTCAATATAATACATAACTTGCATTCGGATTCTGCTTGGTACATTCTTAAAATACACACTGTATTCTTTTTTTTAAAAAAAATATATATATAGTTTATTATTTTTTACAATTAAAACCAGTCACAATACATACACAAATAAGCAAAAGAAAGAAAAAGAAAGAAGAGAGGAGAGGAAGAGAGGGAAAAATTTTGAGAAAATTTTGAGAAAAGAAAGAAAAAGAAAGAAAAAGAAAGGGGGAAGAAAGAAACAGGTTACAAGGTAAAAAGTATTCTTATTTTAACAGTTTGCAAGATCTTCTTTTGTTTTCATAACCTTAACTTGTGTCATATAACCACACCTGTTTTTAACTAATATCGCTACCTCGTTATTATGGGTTGATACTTTTCTTTTATGCCTTATGATATATAATTTATCTTTGGTCAATCCAATTATCCCAACAATTCTAGCTATCGTAGTATAGTGAAGTGTCTTTGTTTTTTAGCGCCAAAGTCAATTTATCCATTTCTGCTCATTTTGAGATTTTTTCAATAATCATTTCTTCTTGGAATTTGATGTTGTTTCCAGTGTTGAGCGAAGGCTAATCTGGCTGCTGTTAAAATGTGTATTGTTATGTATTTGGCTTTTTTGGAAATTTGCTTATCAAAAAAAGAAAAAATTATAAATGTATATAATTAAAACAACATTCCATTCCAATTCAATTCTATCATTAATATTAATATTCATTAAAGTCTTAACATCTTTAACATTACTTTTCAATTAAATATCATACTTCTATGGGAACAATTATAAGCTTTCCATAGTTAATTCCCTCCCCTTCACTTATATCTTATAAAACATTAACTAATTAAAATGTTCCCGTTCCTTCCTAATTCAATTTTCTCATTTATTTTATTTCACTTATTTTATTCACAAACATTTCACTAAATTACACTATTTTATCCCTCATTTTAATCATACGTTGTTTCCAATTTTCTAAAGTTATTTCTATTACTAATATAACAATACAATCTTATGTACCTTTACAGAATCCTTTTTTTCAGTTAGATTTTCACCCATTATCTCTAAATAGGTCCTGTTTCTCTATATCTTGCTCCGGTCCTTTGTAACTTCTTTTCCTTTCCTTGTTCCCCCTCTTCTTCTCTCTCTCCTTTTTACCCCCTTGTCTCTCTACCTCTATTTCTCTCTTCTGTATTCCCCTTTTCTGTTGCTTTCCAGTATTATACTTATTTTTTGAATTATTTTTATTTTCTTTGGTTGTTTTTTTAAGTCTTACATTCTCCATTCTCTTTCCCCGCTTTCCTTTTTCTTCCCCACATAAAATTACTTGTTCATTAAAGATGGTTTCTTCTTTGTCCCAGTCTTCTTGTTTTGCAGTCTTTTCTTGTTGTTTCTCATAGTTCCAAATCTCCATTTCTAAGAATTGAAAAACGAAGCCAAAAGAACCCTTCCCTTCTTGTGCATCTTCTTTGTACTTTTTAAGTTCCATTTTCAATTCATCCAGAAGTGGTGCCATTGTATAAATTTTTTAAACAACCACCTAATTGATTTTAGTCATTCAAATATAAAACCAAGAATCCAAAGATCACCAAATAATCCAAATACACGCAAGCTGTTTCTTTTTTGCTCTTTTTTTTCACTTTCTCTTCCCGGGGTTACTATTTAGTTACAAAATTTCAGTTAAAATGTATCTTTTAGAAGTCTTGTTGAAGTTTTACTTTAGATTCTTTTTAATTCCAGGCAGTCTCCTCCCTCTTCCAGATCCTGCCCTTATTCTTTTTCTCTCCCTTCCTGCTTATGAAAAAGAAAAATTTTAATGTCCAGAAATATTTATTATCCCTTTGGCATTTTGTTTTATTTTCAGCTTAATTGCCTATTGTGTCAAAGCGGATTTTTCCGATTTCTTATTTAAGTCTCTTAGTTGTCAGTATAGGGAAGGAGAGAGAGAGAAAAAAAAAGCCAATCCTTTTCCTTTTCACTTTCCTTTGCTGCTTCCGACTCTTCTTTGGGAGCGATGTAATTTTTTGTAAGTTTAAATTCCAAGGTACCTTAGTTGTTGCTTTTACAATTTAACCTGGTCAGCCAAAACTTTCACTTCTTATCTTCCTCCAGCACATTCTTTTCCAGTCGAGTTCTCCTTTGTGGTGGTCATTTCTGACCACCACAGCAACCGCCTTTAGGAAAGGGAGTAATATCCAGCTGAGAAGGAGAGATGCGGCTCTCCTCAACCCTGCTGGCGGTCTCCCCCCTCTTCACCACCTCTACGGGGTGCCTTAGCCCAGAAACCAGCCAGCTCGGGGCACTCCAGCGGCGAGCCCAGACAGAAACCGCACATGATCGTGGATTTCTGTCTGTCGCCAAAGCCCTTCAAACTGGAAGTCCCCTGTTAGCTAACTCTTTTAGCACACTAAGAAAATACCTAACAGAGTTCTATAATAGGTCACTCTTTCCCATCCCTCTCCTTCAGATAGTTTTCTTATTTAAAAAAATGATGTGGGTATGAATGAAAATATTATATTTGCTTGAGAATTTGGGGGCTACTAATCGAAAACTGAAATCCTGCATAATCTTACATGAAATTAAATCCCACTGAATTTAGCACAATCTATTTTTGAATATACAATAAATAGGATTTGGCTGAAAATACTAGATAATCCAATATACAATTAATAGTGATTAAACACACGGGGTGTGTGTGATTTAAATGGACATAAGTTTATAACCATGCAGCAATTTTTCAATTTTTAAAAATGTATTTAATAGTCCAATTGATAAATTGTTAAAATAACATCTATAATAAAATAACTGTTAACAAATTAACATTTTCACACAAAACAAGAGGATTTGGTTTTTAAAACCTCTTTATAATGACAAACATTTCCAGAACTACATCTTTCTACTCAATTTTCCATTATGTCTTGCCAAAATCTCTGAGAATCACTCAACAAAAATCACATGGTGTTGTTTATATCTCTTGTCCATTTAAAATAAATGTGAATTTATCTGTAAAAGTTATAGCCTTTTTTAAAAAGTTGATTAAACCTTTTTTTTACTCTTTAATATATAAATAAATTGAATGCTGAAATATCAGGATTATAGTCCAAGATGACTGCCGTGTAAACATTAAGAAACATTTTTATATTATTCCTCTAAATCTGGTTAATTGCTCGATACATAGTTCAACAGCAACAAATTTCGGAGACCAGAAAAATCAAAGCACTGAACTGCTGAGAAGCAAGAAAAAACACTTTTGTGATATGCTTCTGTAAGCATCAGTGTTCCTGTTCAAGAACCTGTGTGCAATCTTCAGATTAGTACATCCAGGATTGTACTAATTTGTACATCCAGGATTCTTCCAAATAAAGACTATAGATTAATCACCCTGTCTTAAAATCAAAATCTTGCCCTCCTTCCTTTACAGTCTCTTGCCTTTCTACTTCCAAAAAGAAATGTTACGGAAGGAGGTGAACTAAAGAATATTTTAAGAGCCCTTCATCTGCAACACACATAGATCAGGCTTAGGGTTATCAGATTTCTAAACAGGCAAAGAGGAAATAATACAGACGACTGGAAATGAGGACAAATGGCAAGGGAAGAAAACATACAGTTTAACTTTCTTGGCATCTGCAAAAAAAAAAAAAACCTTGCAAAAAATGTTGTTAGGTCTTCCTGTATGTAAAATTACTTTTTTCATCCTCTGAAAGACTGGTTTTCAATTGCAATGCTTTTCCAATAAACCTTTCTTTTCAAGAACATATGCTAGCGATAATGTAGAATCGATGATGGCATTCTTCCCAAATTTCCCCACAGAAGCATATAGGTCATATGATCTGTAGATTAGTGTTCTAAGATTTGAGAGAGATGGGCTACATACAAGAAAAAGGAACAATTGACAGAAATTTGAATGATGACTGTTGCAAAAACATTCCAAAATAATAATAATAAAACCTGGGACAATCAAAAAGGCAGACAATATTTGATTTTAAGGTTACGCCTGCCAGATGAAGGACATGAAAGCAAAGGGGAGCACACCTCCTCTTTTTGGTAACCTTAATCACAATTCTGGTATTTTATTTGGAACTATAGGATGTGTAGTTCAATAAAAAATAATAAAGGTTGGCAAAAATCTCATAAAAAAGAAAAATAAGCTAGTCTTGATTCATTTACCCCTTTGTCTTACATTATTCACCCCACTGAATTTTTTCAGTCCTGGACCCAACTTTGATACTTGCCTTATGCAACATCATCATCATCACCACCACCACAAGCAACTGGCTGGCTCCATCTTTATTAATTTTCCTGAAATCCCTCAAAACTTGGTTCTTGTCTTGGGATCCCCAAGGGATCTGTCAGTTGCTGAGGTACGTGCATTGCAATTGACACATGCCCATCGGTTTAACCTTTTAATTTTAAAAATTAATTTTAATGAATTAAATTTAAAAAATAACAAAGGCCTTTTATTCAATTTCATAATAAATTTTAATGTATTTCATTAAAAAAACATTTTTAAGCTTTTTAATCCCAATTTTTAATCTGAATCTCTTGTTTTTTTTCCCCCCATGTGACTGGTAGGTTTTATCGTATGCCTCCCAGAACCATGTTTTTCCATTGAAATGGAAAACAAAAAGATGACTGAAATAAAGAAACTTTATCAGGTGGTGGGATCCAAATTCGCAACGAAAGGCAGAAAACCCCACATTATTTCAGGCCTTTCCCCCGCAGGAGCCACGAAATTACGAGAAATCGATCACTCTGGGTTTTCCGCGTAGCCTGGTAACCTAGGCAACCGCAAACAGGTTTCTCCCTCCCCCCATCGAAAACTCCGGTACTCGATTACCAGGCCTTTTTCTTAATTCCTCTCAGCTCTTCCTCTCTGGTTTGGATAACGGTTTGAGGAGGATGGGGGAGCTTTACTCGGTATATTCTGAACCGCCGGGGTAGAGGCAAACCATTGAACAAACCTTGTTTGGAAGCGAACGTGGAAAAAAAAACCTGTCAAATGAATAAATAAATAAAATTTCTGGAATGACGCGTGGAGCACGCGCAGGAGGGGGCTCATCGGGCCGCTAGTCGAGTGACGAGGGGGGGGGAGGGAAGAGGACGTTATCCTGGCACTGCGCAAGCGCACTTGGGGACGAAAGCTCGAAGTAAGCCTCCCCACCTCCAGCGGGCCGTCGGTGTCGCCTGTGCGCACGCGCATGCGCCCCGTCGGCCTTGACCCGGGTGCCTTCCTCCTCCCGCCCGCTTCTATGGAAGAAGCGCGTCGCCCGTTTGCTCCGCGGCCGCCGTCGGGGAAGAAGCAAGAGGCGGAGCGCCAGGAAAATGCCGGGAAAGCTGAAGGTCAAAATCGTGGCGGGGCGGCACCTGCCTGTCATGGACCGAGCCAGTGACTTGACGGACGCCTTCGTAGAGGTCTGGCGGGGAGGGGCTTTTTCTGCACGGCGACGCTCCGCGGAGGGGAGGGGGAGCACGTCGTCAGTCTCCCTCTATTTGCATATTTTTGCATAACGCCCGCGAAACTTGGCCTCTACAGATGCTCATGGTGCTGCTTTCTCTCCACAGCCTATTCAAGGCAGGGTGGAGGTGCTTCACCTCCAGCAGTTTTTCCTCCTTTTTAGATGCCTACAGGGAGGTCGATCCCCAGCAGGGGTCTTTCTGGGTGGGGACCCATCCTTAAAGTTGAGGTCTTCAAATTGGTGAATTGTGCTGGGTTTTGCCTCCAGCACTATCTGTTGCTTATGGTGATGATGATGATGGGATCCATGGAACATCTTTGCCCTCTGAAGTTGTGGGAGCGCCATCACTTAAGACTTCCAAGAAGAGATTGGTTTTCCCTTGGTCAGAAATGGTGTAGGGTCTCCTGCTTGGGTGGGGGGTTGGACCAGATGACCTACAAGGTCCCTTCCAACTCTGATTATCTGTTATCATTCAGGCAGAGAATAGATGGTGGTGGGCTCAATCAGAACTGGGATTTGCGGGTTCTCCAAACTATTCAAAATTTATGCTACTGGTTCTCCAGAACTGGTCAGAACCTGCTGAATACCACCTTTGATGTAGTCCCTCTAGGGTTTGAGTGACCTCATTGATTCAACTATCTGGAACAATTTTTAGGATGTTTTAATCATCTTAAAAGCACCCTAGAATCAGAAGGTTACAAAACTGAGATAAATCATGTTATAAATGACTACTCTCAGCCAGGTAGAGGTAGCAGGTAGTCCTTGACTTACAACCCTAGTTGGGACCAGAATTTCCATTGCTCAACAAGCGGGTTGTTGAGTGAGTTGCACCTATTTTTTTTTTTTTTACCTTTTTGCTATGGTTGTTAAGTGAATCGTTAACTTTTCAAGCATTGCAAGGCTGTTAGTTCCTTTTCAAATGGACGATGTGTTAATAAAAAGGGAAGGAATCAGTTATTTTGATAAAAGTATTACCTAAGAAGCAGGAATTTTGAGAGGAATTATTATCCACCGTGCTGCCTTAAAAATAAAAATGCAACTCAGTAATATGACTTGGGATAGCCAGAAAGCTGTACGTGAGTGTACTCCGATGTCTGCATAGGTTATAATTGTAATTCCCTTCATTGGCTAGAAATCATGGGAATTGTAGTAGCAATACTTACGAAAAAGTAAAGGTTTTGGCAGGCTGATTTAAATTTGTTTTGGTTTTGGGGATTATGATACCTTTGAGATAATGACCTGTGCCCCTAACATAAATGTCTACTAGGAATTCACAACTAGAGATAAATCAGAAAGAAATGCGAAAGATTAAAGAGTTTGTGACTGATTGCTGTGGGAAGTATTTGTAGAGATTAAAGAATTGAGTTTTAGTAGTGACATAATTTCTGGCATCAAGAATGCCACTAATATTTATTGATGTTGGGATGGAATGAAGTGAAGCAACTTGGAGACTATTTAAAGCATCTTGGGCTGTAGGGTTTTGTTTGTTTTAATTTTTCGCACGCCTAGAGATTGGAGATGCCTTGTGGGCAAGGTAAGGAAAAGGAAAGGTAGAAAAATATAATTAGAAGCCTCTTTATCTCAGAGTAATTTTTCCTCGCTCAAAGGTTGCATTTACATGGCATGTTGATCTTACTCCTGGAAGGAAGGCCTAATTTATGGATGGCACCGTACTTTTGGCACATGAATGCAGAGAACGGAGAAAAGAGGGCCTAGAATGACCCTGTAAAATGGAGCTTTTCCACTTGACCTAACCTCTACATTGTTTTTATTGTTACTGTTTTCACAAATGCACCCACCCATAGATCTGTGGGAGTGGGAAGTCACTGCCAGAAACAGGCTGTGAGGGAATGTGCATCCCACCTCTGGTGCTCTGACCCATTTAGTATAATACCATAAAATTTTCTGGGATTGTGTTCAGAATGACTGGATTAGGGTCATATTAGGACAGCACTAATATGTCAGCTGACCTATGTACTTGTTATCTGAGATAACCAAACTCTGCCCTTGCTTTTGTCAGCTTTGGACCCATTTTTTGAGCAAAAATATTTTGTAACAGTGTATTTGGGCAAGCCTTTAAGCCAGGAGTGCCCAATTTTGGCCACTTGTGGACTTCAGTTCCCAGAATTTCTCAACCAGCCATATTGGAATTGAAGTCCATAGGTCTTAAAGTGGCTAAGATTGGACAGCCCTGCTTTAAGACCAACCTGATTAACACGATCATATGTGCTGTCCGTTCCTTGTTGCTCTTTAGCCAAATCCAGTTACTTATGTAGGATTATGCATATCATCTGAACCAAATCAGCCACCAGAATCAGAAGTAAGAATAAATTTTACTTTTGAATGTTGCTTAGCAGACATTCAGAACTGGCCAAACTATTCAGAACTATTTGATTTGATAGAAAACAGTGGTACTTAGTGAACTGTGCAAGGAGAAGGTTAAAAGGAAGATTTAAGACAGCCATGTGTTGCAACCAGAGGGTGTCATCTATGTGAACTCGGAGTCTTCTTGGGTCAATGCATCTGAGCTTCTTACAGTTTCAAAATTAAATCTAGTCCAAAATCAGCAAGTGAATTATAATACTGCCTCTGAACCCTTCATCCTGCATATCTGCATTTGAACTCTGAAAACCCTCTCACAAATATGTTGATCAGGCTGTAAAAGCAAAACAGAAACCAGTGACATGTATGTTGATCAGGCTGTGTAATGGGAGATTGTAGGAGCTTGGTGAGATATCTTGTGTTCTCACAAATGATAATCTTACCTCGGATTTTGCTGACGTACTGTATGCAATTACAGTCCTCAACCTATAACTACAATTGAGTCCAACATTTCTGTTGCTAAGTGTCATAGAATAGAATAGAATAGAATAGAATAGAATAGAATAGAATAGAATAGAATAGAATAGAATAGAATAGAATAGAATAGAATAGAATTCTTTATCAACCAAATGTGATTGGACACACAAGGAATTTGTCTTGGTGCAAATGCTCTCAGTATACATAAAAGAAAAGATACATTCATCAAGAGTCAGGAAATCATAAGGTACAACACTTAATGATAGTCATAGGGTACAATAAGCAATCAAATCATACTAGGAAACAGTCAATATAAATTGGAAGGATACAAGTGACAAAGTTACAGTCAAGTGGGAGGGGAAGGGTGATAAGGAGTGATAAGAAGATTAACAGTAAGAGTAGTGCGGACTTTGTAATAGTTGAAGAGTATTGAGGGAATTATTTGTTTAGCAGAGTGATGGCTTTCAGGAAAAACTGTCCTTGTGTCTAGTTGTTCTGGTGTGCAGTGCTCTATAGTGTTGTTTTGAGGGAAGGAGTTGAAACAGTTTATGTCCAGGATGTGAGGGATCTGTAATATTTTCATAGCCCTCTTTCATATCAATTTGTTAAGTGAATTTCATCCCATTTTACAATCTTACAATTCCACCATTGTTAAGTGAATCACTCCAGTTAAGTTAGTGACGCAGTTGTTACGCGAATCTGGCTTCTCCACTGACTTTTTGTGTCAGAAGTTTGTACCAAGAACATAAAATTCTCTGGTAATATCTTTAATTTAATTTTAAATTAAGGATTTGCAACTTAAATTTCATAATTTATTCAAAGAAGAAACCCAGGCTAATCAACTTAACTGTAATTTTTTTTTCTTTTTAAACTGTATTCCTTCCAGTTCCCATTCATCAAACATTTTTGATTGGACCAGTCCAAATTCATTAGTTCTATTTTCTGTTATAGCATTAGTTGTTCTTTCCTCTCCACTGAAATTGAACTTGCCAAGGCAATGTGAGTGGGTCGCTGGAATTTTATTTATTTATTATTAATTTATGTAGCTAGCTACTTCACACACTTTGATTCCAGTGGGATGTGTTCTCACTACCCTAAGTTGAATCTGAATGGACCCAAGTTTACTTTCATTGTTATCTTACTTTCCTCTGGAATTTGGGAATCCTTCAATGAAAAACATTATTTGCAGTCTTCTGACTTGCTACCTTCTGAATATCCAAAAATGTCACATTTTTTGCTTTGACGTGGCTAAGGATGCTTTAGTGAATTTCCATTTGAACTCCTATAGTAATATTTTAAATGGCTAAAAAGTTGTCTCATACCTTAGTGATTTTCCACAGTAATTTGTCGACAAGCTTTTTTTTTTTTGACCTTTGCTCTAGCTTGTAATTTGTGTGGTTTGAACTTTTCCTGATTCACTTATAATATAGACTAGATCTTAGGAAGGGCTGCTAGTACAGAATTAAGTGCTGACTTTCTAGGTAGTATGTAGTCCAGGTAGTCCTTGACTTACATCCACAATTGAGCCCAACATTTCTGTTGCAAAGCGAGACGTTTGTTAAGTGGGTTTGCCCCATTTTATGACCTTTCTTTTCACAGTTGTTAAGAGAATCACTGCTGTTGTTAAATTAGTAACATGGCCGTTAAATGAATCTGGCTTTCCCATTGACTTTGCTTGTCAAAAGATCACACATGACCTTGGGACATAGCAATGGACATAAGTATGAACCATTTGCCAAGCATCTGCATTTTGATTACATAGTCATGGGGATGCTACAAAGGTCACAACTATGTAAAATGGTCATAAATCATATTTTTCAGGACTGTTGTAAGTCGAGATCTATCTGTACTTGCTTCTAGCCTACTACCTTAATCACTAGACCAAACTACACTTAAATACTTAGATGCTTCCATGTGAAAAATCATAAGGATACCCCTATATTGTTAATATCAACATTGTTTTTAAGGCATTGTTTGATAAGGCTATATTTCTAAGGAGTAAATTTATCGATAAATAGAAGAGATTAGAAGATGACAGTATATGCAATAGTTAAGAAATAGTGATTGCCTTATTTTTTTAAAGAAAACCGTATTAATATTGACTTGGACCATTCAACTGAATGGGAAAGAGATGCGCCCATTAAGAAATTAGGTTCTTGAAAAGACTTGAATGTTTAAGAAATATTGTAAATTGAATAAAATGCAAAGACAAAAGTGATTTTGTTTTTAATTTTTCATATATTTTTATATTTTTTCAGGTAAAGTTTGGAAACACTACATTTAAGACAGATGTCTATCCCAAATCTCTTAATCCTCAGTGGAACTCAGAGTGGTTTAAGTTTGAGGTAAATAGACAAAGGCATAAACAGAATTTATTGATAGGCTCAAAGGCAAAATTATTATGAGTCTGGCAAACTGAATAGAGTGTGTGTGTATGATCTATTTCTGAATATACATCAATATCTGCAAGCTATCCTGATTCTTTTCAAAAGAATTATGCAAGCTGAGTGAAATTATTATGGTATTTTAGATATGTGAAAAACATTCCATTTCTGGTGCTCTTTTTCTGAACCAAAAATTCACATTGAGGAATAGGGGAAAATGAGAAAAGAGAAGGGACATCTGTCGAAGTGACTAAGAAAAAATATGAAAAGAAAGAGACTGGGAAGATGGAGCAGGTAGGCTGGTTGGATAATGTCCTTGATTTCAAGAGGGACCTGTCCTTCTCCTCATCCAATCTCCATTTAGCCCTTCTTCCTCCCTTTTATTCTGCACTTGAAGTCAAGTGAGGATGAGGATTTGACAAAGGCTAAGTGTCTCTTGAGGGATACGGTGGCTCAGTGGCTAAAACGCTGAGCTTGTCGATCAAAAAGGTCAGCGGTTTGAATCCCTAGCGTCGTATGGTGGAGTGAGCTCCCATTACTTGTCCCAACTTCTGCAGTTCGAAAGCATGTAAAAATGCAAGTAGAAAAATAGGGACCGCTTTGGTGGGAAGGTAACAGCATTCCGTGCACCTTTGGTGTTTAGTCATGCCGGCCATATGACCACAGAGATGTCTTCAGACAGCGCTGGCTCTTGGATTTTGTAAGGGAGATGAGCATTGCCCCCTAGAGCTGGAAACAACTAGCACGTATGTGTGAGGAGAACCTTTTACCTTTACCGTAAGCATCTCTGGAGGGTCTCAGTCATCCAGGTCATGGTTGTCCCAAAGATTCTTTTTCAAAAGTCAGCTGGACTTTCTTAGGCTTTCCTTGAAGACATTTCGCTTCTCATCCAAGAAGCTTCTTCAGTTCTGACTGATAGTTCAGTTCTGGCAGACCTGATCATCGGAACTGAAGAAGCTTCTTGGATGAGAAGCAAAACGTCTTCAAAGAAAAACAAACAAAGTCCAGTTGCCTTTTGAAAGAGCACCTTTGGGACAGTGGCTATAGAGAAAGGAAGACCCTGGGAAGATTGTAGGGAAAGGTCAGTTGCAAAGCTGCTGCCTCTGATGTCATTGGCTTTCAGACTCCCCATTCACAGTTTGGCTCAGCCTTGCCTTTCCCTCCTTCCCACCTTCCCTCACCTTAGTTGGCACCATAATGGGAGATAGAGTGAAAAGCATTGAAAATTCAGTGGACAGGACACCACACAGAGATCATATAGAAAGGAGTAAGTGATGCCACCCTTGGCCTACTCATCATCTCCATAGGGCTTCTCTGCCGAAATTTGGAAGAACCAGATGTTCTGTGGTTTGGTTTTACCAGATTGCACTTTGCCTGGAACAATTGGGCAGAATCACTATTCATGTGGAATCTGAAATAAAACCAATTTCTGTTCATGTGTACCTCTAAATGTTTCATATCTTAATTTGCTTGCCATATTTGGAAATGTCACAGAGTTTGGTAAAGAAAAACGTTAAGGAACGTTAAGAAACATGAAGGAAATGTATAGAAGGTTAAAGAAAAATACATTTGTGAAGGAAAATACATTTCCAAGGAACAGGATGTGGAGGGATATAAACGAGAGGAAATGTGTATTTATAAAAGGTTAACTTTTCATCTTTAAAAATCCTATGCTTTTTGTAGAAATTGTTATAAATGAGATATAATGTGTGTTTATAATATAATAATAATGTGTATTTATAATATAATGTGTATTTATAATTGATATAAACGAGAGGAAATGTGTATTTATAAAAGGTTAACTTTTCATCTTTGAAAATCCTATGCTTTTTGTGGAAATTGTTATCTGATGGAAAAATGGGGCATGAGACAGAGTAGTTTGCAGTGATTTAGTTCAGCAGTGAGCCTACCCATTAGGAAGAACTAGTTTTGAACCTCAGAGGAGCAAAAGGTTGTGGGAAGATTAATTTAGGGTTACATGAAGAAGCCTCAGGGTTAATCATATCCTTCCCCTAAACCTCCAGGTTTACTGGCATGACTGTAAGAAGTGATCAGATGCATTCACTTCTGTTTTCAGCTTGCCAGTAGCTTTTAGAGCTTGGAACAACCTCCTTTAAAAGCTCCTATTTTGTACTGCCAAGTAGGCTGTCCAATATCAATTAATGCAGAATCAGTAGGGATTTCTAGAATATTCCAGTTCTATATTTCTCTTGCTTCTGATAGAAAGATCCTGTTTGAACCTGAGCACCAACCCGTTCTTTAAGCTCAGTGATTAGGTCAAAGCTGTGTCTTAAGTGCAAGAAAATAGTTTGCATTAGAGTTTACGTATGACCTTGTGATGTGGGACCATTCAAACATGACTAATCATCTTATGGTTTCGTGCAGTTAAACTGCACATTATATGAAGAAGCTGAAAGCAGAAAGCAGAGTTGGATTTTACTTGTTCAGACAAATTGTAAATTGAACTCTTTGCACCCTTTTTACTTCACAATGGCTCTGTTTGTTAAAATGTTGAAGTTTTGCTATATTCTTCTGTTTTCTAGGTAGATGATGAAGATTTGCAAGACGAGCCTCTACAGATAACCGTCCTTGATCACGATACTTACAGTGCTAATGATGCTATTGGAAAAGTTTATATTGATATCGATCCTCTTCTCTACAGTGAAGCAGCTACAGTTATTTCTGGCTGGTTTCCAATTTACGACACCATACATGGTGAGATTTTCAATCATTATACAGTTAATCCTCAGTTTACAACCCTAATGGAGTCTGCCCATTGTGGTTGTAAGGCATGAAGGTCTTAAAGCGGGTCATGTGACCAACTGGATTTTACGATTTTTTCCCCCTGGTGTCTGTAAGTGAATCACCATGGTTGTTAAGTGGATCTGCAGTCATTAAGCCAATGCCGCAGTCATTAAGTGAAGCAGTTGTTTACTACAAGGTGTTTTTGCCAAAAAAGAGAAATAAATGCTGGCTTTCTACAAAAACAGGGTAAATTGCAGTCACATGACTATGAGACACCGCAAACAAGCATAAATGTAGGCCGGTTGACAAGCAACCAAAATGTAAACACGTAACTGGAGGGGGATAGCAATCTGAAATCAGTGCTGGGTTGTACATACCATTTGGGGACCCATCATAACTTCAAACAGTTGTTAAATGATCAATCATAAATCAAGGACCACCTATATTTTTATTAGGCAAAACCTGCATAAGCATTTTTGGCAAAATTGGAAATGGGAGTGAGGAAGGGAGATAAATTTTTCTATAGTTCTTTGTATTAAAAAAAGATATTTTCCTTTAGGTTTTTTTTGTACCTGCTGCAGGTATTGTTATTTTTAAGTCTTGATCTTTCCTAAAGAGATTTTGTGTATAATTGTCTTGCGTGTTTTTTTTGTAAAGACATCAATAATCTTAGCAGGAAAAATCTGATAGAGTAAATGATAATTCAGACCAAAAACTGGTTTCTGTTCATTCTTGGATTCTTAACATTCAAACTGCGTTCTTTAAAAGGCCTCTTTCTTTTTCCAAAGATCTTGCTTTTAAGAATGTATTTATGGATGAATCATGTGTCAGTTTCTCCATGTAGTATCAGATGTAAGTTACGGTATGAGCTCAAATCGTTTCCAGAATTTGCAGGATAGAACATAGGGTCATTAAAGATGTTGTCCCCCAGCCAGCTTCCTGATGAACTGGTTGATTCCTTCTTATGTTTCATGAGTCTGGAGTTCAAACACTGGTGAGCAAATACAGTAAAAGAAGAAGGTTTAAATGACATTGCAGTTAAGTCACAGTGTTGGAGGGTCCTCCTGTAGCTATAATAAAGTTCCTGCTGTGCTCCCAGTTCTTCACTTAATAGTGCCTTATATTTCCAGGATAATTTGTTTCCAAGAAGCTTTAATGCAACAAATGTTCAGCGTTTGTTTGTCTGTTTATTAAATTTATAGGCCATTCATCTCACTTTCAAGCACCTCTGGGCTGTTTACAATGTCATAGCATAAAACAATTTGAACATTGAAAACATTAAGCATTAAAAGGTAAAACAGTAAAATTACAACAAACTGGAGAAAAAGGATCAAAACATACATGGAGTGGAGGTGACATCTTATCCTAATTTACTAACCACCTTCAGAATGGGAGGTCCCCATCGGTCTCACAAGCCAGAGGCAAGTTTTCAGGTTCTTTTGGTAGGCCAAAAGGATGGGGAGGAGCTCACCTCAAGGGACACGAGTCTTTTTTACCATGGAGCCATGATAGAAAAGGCTCTTCTCTTGGATTCTGCCAGTAAAAAAATTCCTTGACAGAGTCCAGTTTTTGACAAAAATGCCTCATAAACAAACGATACCAATAGCACTGAGACATATACTGCTCCATAGTGCTTTGCGGCCTTCTCTGAGTGGTTTACAGTCTCAGCCTATTGGTCCCAACAATCTTGGTCCTTATTTTACTGACCTTGGAAGGATGAAAGACTAAGTCAACCTTGAACCAGTTGGGATCGAACCCCAGGCTATGGGTAGAGTTAGCCTGCAATACTAGATTCCAACCACTGTGTCACCATGGCAACAGGTTTGCTTAACAACTGCCACTTTCGCTTAACCACCACCATAAAAAGGGTAATAAAATCAATTTAGTTACATAGATGACCTGCTTTACAACTCTCATAATGGCCAGACTCCATTATGGTCATAAGTCAAGGGCTTACCTGTATTACATTTTGAGAAGCTTATTTTCTGTTTGAAATTGTATCTGTGTTAGGGTTCAGAATGATAAGGCTTCAATCGAATAACTTGGATAGTCAGTTTTTGTGTTCTGACGTAAATTCTCATCCAATTGTTTTTATTTTCACATCCAGGCATACGTGGGGAAATCAATGTGATGGTGAAGGTGGATCTTTTTAATGATTTAAATCGTTTTAGACAATCGTCATGTGGAATAAAATTTTTCTGCAGTAAGTCGAAAAACACATTTTTTTGAATATGAAAAATGAAAGAACCAGTGAACCAATTCAGACCATTTAAGATTAAGAGTCTTTAGGTTTCTTTTGAGTGCTCCCAACCAGATTCCTCTCCTGCAGCATCTAATGCATTCTTTGATAATTCTTATTACTGCACAATAGCTGCTAGAATTGACTGGTTATTGCAGGGTTTCTCTATCTTGGCAATTTTAAAATATGTGGATTTCAATTCCCAGAATTCCCTAGCTGGCTTTAGCTTATTGGGTCCTCTCTCATTTGTTACAATTGTCTTTGCTGGTAGTGAGATTACTTTTGATTCAACTTTTGTTCTCATTCTAAGCTCATCTTCTGATACTCTTATCTTAATTGCTTTCTATTCCAAGCATCCTGTTTGGCAGAGGTGCATAACTTTGCAACAATGCAACATAAACTTTTCTGTTTAATATATTTATCATTATTAATATATGTTTATTGGGAATGTGGGGCTCCCCAGAATCAAAATTACAGCATCTCCATAAATCATTTTCACTGATTAAATATAAGACAGACCATATCTTCAACAGCTACATCTATTCCGAGGTGCTATAAAGCTGTAATTATTCATGGATTTGTAGAAGAACTTGTAGTTAATGAAGATCCTGAATATCAATGGATAGACCGAATCCGTACCCCGAGAGCATCAAATGAAGCCAGGCAAAGACTTATTTCATTAATGTCAGGTAATTTTTATTTTTGTAAAATTGGGGTACAAGAACTGCAAAAATGCGTTATTTTGCATTTTAATGACTTGTTTGTGTTTAATTTATACCTTGTAAACTAACTGGCCAAGTTAAAGCTGCTGTATCCTAAAAAGAAAGAGACAATATTTTGTTTGTATACTGTATATTGTAGTAGGCATAATGGATGTTGTAAAGGCAGTGAAACTGCTTTTACATTTCTGCCTAAGAATCTGCCCAGAGAAAATTACCCAAACAAGTAATTGGGTGAGCATTTTGCCTGTTAACATATAACTTAATCCAATAATAATTTACAAACAGATGGCGGTGATTTCAAGTCTGATCTGAAACTGTAGTTAAAGTTATAAAGCAGCCACGTAATCTCTGGCATGTTGGAATTTCAAAGGTTTGTTATTGTTGAACTATGTAAATGTACATTTCAGGATGATAAATTTAGGCACTGAATGTGTGAACAACTGAGCTCAGCCATTCATTTTATGGATTTTTTTTCATCCAATTGGAAGCTAATCCAGTCCATAGTTCAAAGATTGAATTGCCAGGGTCTACGAGTTTGTTTATTTGAAAAAAAATTGTGCCAGAATTATAGATGGCTAATCATGAGCTCAAATTTTAGCAAAAAAAAAAAAAAAAAGTATAAGAATTGAGGGGAAAAAGCATGTATCGGAATGCCTAGAACACAAATAACACCTAGAACACCTAGCACAAATAAAAAAAAATGAAAGTGCTGCAAAATAAATTACATTCGGTTAAAGTAGTGTATACAAAACCACACACATAAAGGAAAAGAAGGGGAAAAAATAATATTTCCACAGAAAAGACCTGAGCATATATTTAAGATGAGAAATAAGTGCTTTAAAAATTGCCTCTGAAGAGCAATGAGAACATTTCTGAAAGTCAGTGCTTGGAAAAACCTCTTGTGGGAGTATCACGGTGGGGACTTGGTCAAGGCAAAGGGGGAAAAAAAGATTTGCCAGAAATCCTAGCTTGAAGTTATACATGACAAAAATAAGAAACTTGAATCTGGCTTAATAATTACCAGCCATGCAGTGGCTTCATCACTGGTAAAATATATACAGTTATATGGCTGCTGCCTCCTTTTGCAGCTGGGCCACTGCATTCTGCAGCTGCTGCAGTTTCCAAGCTAAAGGAAAGTTTGACCTTTGAAAAAAGAAAATGTAGCAAGCAAATCCCTATTTTTATAATTCATTAGAAAAGTGTGATGAAACTATTTTTAATTTCCTGAGAATCATAGAGTTGGGAGGGTCTGTACAGTAGAGTTAATCCAGGCCAGGTCTGGGGAACTACAGTTCCTTTTAGGACTTCTTGTGGCCTTCCAGAAATCCTGAACCAGCCATGCTGGCTCGGGAATTCTGGGAGTTGAAGTCCACAAGTCATGAAGGGCCCACATATCGAGGAATTGCTCAGCAAGGGTCCAAATGAGGCCAGAGGTACTGACATAAACTTGTAGTTTTATAGAAATAAATATATTTAACCTTTATATTTACACCAGACAAGAGAATATCATGAGGTAAATTAATCAACATACATAGCACACAGAAGAAAACGGGGACGGGACGGGACGATGGACTCCCCCTTTACACCCACAGCAAACAATCACAACGCAGATTGCCTCATGCATGAGTCAGCACTCTCCAACCCATCAACTGTAATTGTTTGTTCTGGCCTGTTATATACTTTAGTGTCCCAGCTATTAAATTTAACATCCTGACACCATAGTTCCCCACCTCTGAGCTAGATGACTTTCTAATCTCTGAAGGTCTCCAGTGAACAGTAAATGTCACTTCACTGATTGAGACTCCTTATCTTGAGCGAATTCATTTTGGTTAAATTTTATTTTATTTTTTGTTCTTTATCCTCCCTTCATTATTGTATAAGTAACTCAAGGCAATGGACATACATAATACTCTTTTCTGCTCCTATTTTCCCCACAACAATAACCCTGGTGAGGTGGGTTGGACTGAGAGAAAAGAATTGGCCCAAAATCACCCAGCTGGCTTTCATGGCTAAGGAAGGATTAGAACTCACTGTCTCCTGGTGAAAGGCCCAAAGTCACCCAGCCAGCTTTCATGCCTAAGGTAGGATTAGAACTCACATTCTCCTGGGTTTTAGGCCAGCACCTTAACCACTATACTAAACTGGTCTAACCTCCTAGTACAATTTAGTACAATATCATGGTAAAATTGAAGTTCATTTTATCAGTGTTCAAAATCATTTTACATTCATCCTGTATTAAATGATGTATGCTTTTTTGACAGGGGAACTGCAAAGGAAGATTGGCCTGAAGGTACTTGAAATGAGAGGAAATGCAGTGGTTGGCTACTTGCAGTGTTTTGATCTGGAGGGAGAATCTGGCCTAGTAGTGCGAGCCATTGGAACAGCCTGTACCTTGGACAAATTAAGTAACACACCTGTATTCTTACCTGCATGTAATTCCCCATCCAAGGAGATAAAGGAGTAAGTATGAATTAAATGTTCCCTGGAAAGTTTCTTTTGTGTATTCTTTTCAAAATCATACTGTATTGCATATTTTTTGTCTGCTTTGATTAAATATACACTCCCCTGTCTTCCTTTTATATTGACAACTTGTTTTGTGTTGAGAAAGCTGAATAATTAAAGTGACCAGATGTTGTAGGAATAAAATGTGTGTCAGATGCCTCAGCTACACATAATTCTTGTAGTGTTACACAGCATGATGGCAATGACATTAACCTGTTCTACATTCCAGAGTGCTTTCTCTTCTTAATGGATGACTGAAATTAAATTGCCTCAATTGGATGTTTGTATTTTGCAATTTATTTTGCAAAATAAAACCCCACAGGACCTCTGTGTTTAGTATTTTTCTTCTGAATGCAGTTGCTGTACATGGATTTAAGAGGAAGAAGTCTTCAGTGTAATTCGAAGCTAATATATCTTAACTTGAGTGCTGTCAGGTTTTTACAACTGTCTGCAATACTTTCCTGTCCCTTACTTAGAACAAATTAAGTTTTGCTGCCCTTTCACAGTAGGCAATTGGCCAACTCTGCGTTCAGTAGCAGTTGATAGAGTTAAACTTTTAGAATGAGCCAGAGAAGTAGAAATAACACTGTGCCAGTCTGAAAGTACTTTGTTTGAGAAAGCTAAACGCCAATGAGAATATATTACTTTATGTCTTGCAATAATATAGCTCTTTTTATTGAAATCTAAACAGGAAAAATTGCTACAAAACAATGTGAGATTATCTCAGTCATGCTTACTGAAAATTTCAAATTACGTATGTAATTTAACCTATTGGCAGGTGCCTCTCTTTAGGTTAAAAATGTGAGCACCCAGATAATGTGAGACTTCTATTTTAAGTTTTATGTTTATGGAGATTCTCAGTCATCCAGGTCATGGTTATCCCAAAAGTGTTTTTTCAAGAGACAACTGGACTTTCTTGTTTTTCTTTGAAGACATTTAGCTTCTCATCCAAGAAGCTTCTTCGGCTCTGACTGGATAGTTCCTTTCATTCTCCATCATCCAGTCAGAGCTGAAGAAGCTTTTTGGATGAGAAGTGACATGTCTTCAGAGAAAAACCAGGAAGTCCAATTGCCTCTTGAAAAAGCACCTTTGAGACATTTTAAATTTTACTTAAATTATACTATGACCTTGTTACTTTTTATAGTAGCACAAATCTTTCACTGATTTCACTTTGCATACTTAGACATTTACATTGATCAGAAATAAAATTAAGTTCGTCCAGTTCATTTCTTTAAATTTAGATTTCAAAGATTATTGGGGACTTATTTTTAGCTTTTCAGCTTTAGCAGAATTATAATTACATGTTAACCGAGTAATGCTTAGCTGGTCTCTCACCCCCGCCCAATTCTTTGGGTTGTAAAACTCAAAATGAGTCAACTAGGACACTGTTATCCTCTGTGTAGATTCTGGAAACTTTGTATATCTTCTATTTAAAAAAAATCAGTTAGACTACCCTTTGTTAAATATCAATCTCCCAAATTCCTCTTCTTGATGTAAAGCATTATTTTAGAAGGAAGAGGAAGATCATGTGTAATTATCTAACATTGTCTTTCTTCACCTTTTCCATGTTATGATAATTAACTAGTTGCATGCTTAAATGTTAAGCTAACTAAATTGGCAAGCTGGAGCTATTGCATCAGTGGATTGAATTTTTAGGAAGCTTCCCAATTTCCCATTCACCCCCTAATTGAAATTGGTGGAATTTGGTCGAACCCTGGTGGTGCAGCGGTTAGAATGCAGTATTGCAGGCTAACTCTGCCCACAGCCTGGAGTTCAATCTTGATGGGGCTCAAGGTTGACTCAGCCTTCCATTCTTCCGAGGTTGGTAAAATGAGGACCCAAATTGTTGGGGGCAATATATTGACTCTGTAAACTGCTTATAGAAGGCTGTAAAGTACTATAAAGCGGTATATAAATCTAAATGCTCTTGCTATTAAATCTATGGGCCACATTGGGAATCCCCACAGACCTTACATTTGACACCCCTGCTTCAGAGTTTGCTCTTCACCAACAAGCAAACCACAACCGCAACCTTCCAGTAACTAGAACACCCTAGAATATTTTTTTTTTAAATGTAACTTTGGCATTTTTGTTGTATGTATTTTTCCCCCTTTCCTTCGATCTCGGCTGCAAATTCTCTCAGGTCTCTGCTGGCTCATCCACCCAACCATGGATGTCGTTCGACTCACAACAGTCCAATTCACACTGCTACTGGCTCACGGCTTACTCAGAACTTCTCTGTGTCTGTTCCCACTCTCATCTACACTGGTACGCGACTGCTCAGATTCAGAAGCTGGGGAGAGACAGGCGGCAGGCACAATGACAGGCAGGCAGGCAGTGTAGGCAGGTACCTATATCCCTTAGAGTTCCTCCTTCTCCAGATAAGTCCTTTGTATTCACCTGCTAAGTCAGAGGAAACAGGAGACCTCAAGAGTACCTTCTGATCTCTTTTTTGCTTTATTGTGCATACCTGTTTTCTTTTTTCCTTCTCTCCCCCCCCCCCTTGCAATAATGACGTTTGCATCTCAGGTGTCTCTCTCATAGTAGGGGGGGAGACATGTACATTTTGTTCAGGCTTCAGGCTTGATCATGATGTTCTCAAAAAGGATTCTGTGCAAGATGTCTTAAATTGGACTGACAGGTAAGGCCTTGCTACTGGCAGCGGCGCTTGTGAGTACCAACGTCTGGGTATGATCCTTTTCTTTCTGCTTTGTTTTTAGCTGTGGCAACCTGCAAATGCTAACGGATAAGGAAACTTTTTTTTTGGAAATATATATGCGTCTTTATATATATAAATATATAACATATCTGTCTGTGTGTACATCAAAGCACAGATATATAACCTGCAACCATTGCTTTGTTTTCTTTTGGAAGAATCTGGTTAAAAAAACATACTGCATTCTTGCAGCCATGGTTTTTGATGGGTTTTATGTTCTTGTTTACTTTCCTGCTCTTCGATGCTTTATGCTTTAGCTGTGGTTTTTATTTTGCTGGTCAATAATGCCCATCTGCCTCCATGAATTTGTGCGGTGAACAACCTTTTCCAATGCCTGTGGGCATCATAATTTAGCTTCCCACCTTAAATGAATCATTGCCCCTGTCCCCTCCCCCTCCCTGTCCGCATCCTGGTTTTGGGATCATCAGCCTGGTCCTTTGATGTAGGATCACTGAATCTGTTTCCACCTTCTTCTGGCAGGATTCCTTTCAATGAAGATCCCAACCCCAATCCTCATTCATCAGGACCCTCCACCCCTCTGAAAAACCAAATCTATTCCTTTTCACCTTCCAAGTCCTACAGTCGACAGTCCTCCTCTTCTGACACAGATTTGAGTTTGACACCCAAAACTGGTAAGGTGCTTCCACCCACGTTATTTTAATTTGTTTGTGATTTGTTTTGCTGAATTTGTATTGTTTCTATTTTAGCTTTTCACTCACGGCCTTTCTCTGTTTTGGGCATATAGTAAATCTTTGAATTGTTTATTGAATTATGTGGCATCTGGA
Source organism: Hydrophis major (assembly GCA_033807585.1). Lineage (NCBI taxonomy): Eukaryota > Metazoa > Chordata > Lepidosauria > Squamata > Elapidae > Hydrophis > Hydrophis major. The sequence goes on from CM066331.1 coordinate 205,531,409, forward strand.
GATCTCCTGCAAACTGACATGAAACCAATACACAAAGATTATCCTAAATAAATTGTTTTTTCATTTCCTCCACATCATATTGCAGATTATGGAAATTAAAAATAACCACAATATGTTTGGGAGATAGTCTACCATGTCTTTCTGAAAATTTACAAATAGGTATAACAAATTAAAACTTTTCTTGTATCCGCATATCTTTATAATCAACTGAATAAGGCCTGGTTGCCTGTCTTTGGGGCTGCTTTGAAGACAACAATAAAGTATCTTTCATCTTACAACTTTCTTTGATTTTCTAAATCCTGTTTCAGAAAATGAAATTCCATGTTAACATTTTATCATTGTCAAAACCCAGTGCTTTTACCGGTAGCCTTATGACCAACCACCACTAAGCCCAAAATTTCCATTGCTAAGCAAGATAGTGGTTGTGAGTTTTGCCCCATTTTATGACCTCTCTTGCCTCAGTTGTTAAGTGAATTGCTACAGTTGATAAGTCAATAACATGATTGTTAAGTGACTTTGGCTTCTCTGTTGACTTTGTCAGAAGGTTGCAGAAGGTAATCACTTGAACCCAGTACACTGACAGTCATAAATGCCGGTGGCCAAGCTTTTGAATTTTGATCACATGATTGAAGTTACTTTTTTTCAGTGCTGTTACCAAATGATTGTAAATTGAAGACTACCTGTATATATGGAGTATATGCATACCATAGTGAAAACAGGGCGGACCAGAATAACATCATTTTCATGTGACTGCTTTACTCTGCCTACAAACACAGTGATTCTTGAGCCATTAGCCAGACTTGCCTTGAATGACATGGAGAGGTAATAAAAAGCCGCAATAAACTATTGTTTCTCAGTTTTAAGGACAACTCTGAAATGAAAGACAAAATGGCTGTGAGAAGAAGCCTGATGAAATAGCAAGATTTGTTTATAGTTCATCTTGTTAGGTTGGGATAGTTAACTGAATCTAAATCTACCATTCCCTGCACATATTTTTCTAAATGACTAATGTGGAAAGGCATTTTTAACAATATGGCTTCACACATATATAATACTGAAATATCACAGCTTTAACAGAATTTAAGGAAACTCAACTCATAATCTGCATGCCTCTCGGCGGGCAAAAAAAACTACTTTTGCTTCCTTAAGCTAGGAAGGATAATACAGGTAGTCCTCGACTTACAACCACAATTGGGATCAGAACACCGGCCAGAATGGCCGACTTAAGAGTTGAGCCCACAACAACTTTAGAGAAGAGACTCTCATACTGCATTGTTAAATTAAAAGGGAATTTGAAATTATCTCAAGTTCTATTTTGAAATACTTCCTGTCATTTCTTTTACAAAATATAAGATAGAAAATGTCAAAGCTCTGTAAATTATGTCTAGTATAGAACATAGAATAATAGGGTTGGAATAGACCTTGGAGATCTTCTAGTCCAGCCTCCTACTCAAGCAGGAGACCCCATATCATTCTGGAAAAATGGCTGTCCAATCTCTTCTTAAAAACCTCCATTGATGGAACTGTCATAATATCTGGAGGGAAATTGTTCCACTAATTAATTATCTTAACTGTCAGGAATTTTCCCCTTAGTTTTCGGTTGCTTCTCTCTTCCACCCATTATTACTTGTTCTGCATTCAGCTGCTTATTAAAATAAGTCAGATTCCCTGCAAGTATGAGAGATGGGAAATTTAATTGTAGAGGTGTTATATTAAGTTTTTCAGTTATGGAAGTTCGGAGTCTTAAAACCGAGAATTGTGCTTTCCTTACTAAATTAACAATCTAATACAGAGATTATTTTCTAAATGAGAATTTTGGTGCTTACCCAGAAAGTATATATGTGGAGGAAACTGAAAAGAAGGGAACACAATTATTTATTTTATTTAAAAATCAAAATGCAAAGTAACTTTTTAAAATTGAAGGCTTTCAAAGCAAGCTGCTCCCATTTCCATCAGAAAGTGCAAAATCATTCCGAAAAGGGGAAATTTATTTATTTATTCATTGTTTATCAAATTTCTGCACCATTCATCTCACCTCTGTAACTTAACGTGCTTTTTTTTTTTTTTTAACTCTCACAGAAAATGGATAGTCATCTCCTGTAAAACCCATTCAGTTTGGAATAACCTGCATTTTAAAAAAAGAAAAGAAAATTAAAGCACACTTTAAATGGCTTAAAAATAGAGCAATAATAGATGAAGGTTTCATGTTGAGTGTGCCCATTCATCATGTTGCATTTGTCATCCTGTGAATTGTAAATCCATAACGGTTCATAATGCTGCACGCTGTCTGTTCTTTTCTTGCAAACCTAGTTTTGCTTAATTCATGTTGCTTTTCCTTTTTTTTCTTCTTGATTTCTTTCTTTCTTTCTTTTTTTTTTTGTCATTTTCTGAACTCTACCATCTCTTTACTGCTTTTCTCCGCAGCACTTCCCCTATGGGGACCCAAGATTTTCCTGCTTCCTAGTTCCCCAACCTTATCTTGTCGTTCCCCATCACTTACAAAGCCCAGTCTTCTCTGCTCCGGGCCTAGCTCTAACCCTCTTCACTCTAGCCCTGTGAACCCAATTCTCAGGAAAAGTATTTCTTTCACTGAAGAGCTGCTTCTGGCTGCTTCGGGTAGGATTACTCTTCAATTGCCTTGCTGGTTTGGGTAATGGCACCAAGCACAGTGTGAAAGCTTCTTATTATTTTTTCCCACCCTTAGACCCTTTTAAAATCCCAAAACTGCTGGCTACATGACGTTGATATAATTACTTTTCGGGGATTGGTTTTTCCATTCCCTTCCTTCCATTCCAAAGTTTATTACGACTGTTTTCTAAAATCATTTTGATTATGCCTTTTTAATCATACTTTGCTCCCCCCAAAACTTAATGAGATAAATAATTGTTTTTTTTTTAAATTGTGGTACAGCAAGTCCTTGACTTACAAATATTGTGAAGCCCAACATTTCTGTGGCTAACAAGACAGTTAAGTGAATTTTACCTCATTTTATGATCTCTCTTGCCACAGTTGTTAAGTGAATCATTGCAGTTGTTAAAATAAGTAACATGGTTGTTAAGTGAATCCAGCTTCCCCATTGACTTTGCTTCTCAGAATGTTGCAAACGATGATCATATGAGCCCGAGACACGTCAACCAATGTGAATATGAGCTAGTTGCCAAGCATCTGAATTTTGATCATATGACCTTGGGGCTGTTGCAATGGTCATAAGTGTGAAAAATGGCCATAAGTCACTTTCTTCAGTGCCGTTGTAACTTCGAATGGTCACTAAATGAATGGTTGTAAGTCGAGGACTCTCTGTATAGCCATCTATTTACAGCCATGTTTCAATGTTCTTCTGTTTCGATTGAATGGAACATTTCTTCTTTTTCTTCTTTGTCTTCTTCAAGTCATTCATATTACTCTGTTGACCATCATGTGGCCACCAGTCCTGCTTTATTTTTTTTTGTATCTGCAATTTAAATGCTCTTCTAAATGTTTACTGTACAAATGTCAGTTTTGCCTGTCCTTTCACAAGGCTGTTTCAACGAATGTAAACTTGGTTGATGTTGTGGAACAATACAGTTTGGGTTGTTCTCTTTCTGGGTGAAGTATGTTTCATTTCTACAAAACAGCCTTCATTCCATTTCTGTCTCCACTCTTAGTATCGTATAGTCCCTTGTCAGACAGATTTGACAGCAAAAAGAAAGAAGAAAAATTAGATTGACTGCACCACGCAGAATGGGACTATATAGATGCTAATATTTGTTTCCTTATCCAAAAACAGCTAAAAATGGAGGTTTTAATAGGACAGGGATGACCAGTGATTTGTAAATTTAATCATGCAATGGGGTCTGTTTCTATTGCTGCCATTTGCAGATCGCAAGTGTTTGCAGAACATCAGCTGTAATATCAAGGGTTAGTACAAAATGAACATTTCAATTCAAATGAGCAGGAAATCTTAAAACTCTGAAATTAGATGTATTGTTCATTTGGTCAGTTTATCCTTTATCGTTAGACTAAGTAGACCTCTGTAATTCTATCAACAGTGTTTAGTTTCAGGAATATGGCTACTTATATGTACTTCAGATACTTATTGTGGCCATATTATTCTGGATAATAGGCATCCATGCACTTTTGTCCAAGTCGTATTTTATTGAGGTTTGACCTGAACAGTTTGGAGAGAACTGAATGTGCTAAAGAGGACATTTTAAGAAGGCTAAGCACAATTGTTTGGCGTTACTATTCTAGGCAGCATTAAGCCACTATGTCCTCTTAAAACATATAAATGTCTTCAATGCTATAGTAGATTTGATTAAGAACTAATAAGCTATTGGAGATGGACCTTGTAAATTAGTGTCCATTTGTGTTCCCACTGTGCTTGTCCATATTCTTCCTTTTTCATATAAGCTGCAGGGTGAATAATTTAACATAATGTCCAGCCCTGGAGTTTTTGTTGTTTCTATCCAGATTTTTATGCCATCCATCAAAAGGAAAGTTTAAAATCAGCTTTCATTCTGGTTTGTATATTAAACATATTAAATTGTACTGTTGAATTTAACCAACGTACTAAGGTATCCCCCTGGGTTTTTTAAAAGTTCAAATTGCAATGGCTCACTAAAGCTTTCATCTAGCATGATTACATTTAATAGTTTTTGCACATAAATCGTAGGCCATGTGCACCCTAATTATAAATAAAAATTATAGCCTGTTAAATGAAGCTGAAGCTTACTTTTGTCCCTACTATATACATATTTTCATAAGTTAATTGATACACAAGTCTGGCTGTTTGGCCACTTCAGTTTAGACTTTCACAGAGTTGTCTACATTTGCCAGTAATCAAACATGTGCCACATTTTTAATATAACTTTGATGTAATGATGTGTCTATTAATTATGTGATTTCACTTTGACTTACGTGCTGATGTTCTTTAGGAATGGGAAGTGGTAGTGCTGGAAAAGAAGGGGGGCCTTTAAAAGCTCTGTTAAGACAACAAACTCAATCAGCTCTGGAGCAAAGGGTAAGAACTACATTAAATCCTGTTATATATTTGATGTATACCAGCAAAGTTCAGGTCTAATGCTATTGAGTTCAATAATATTAACTTCTTGGAAAATCTGAGTAGGATTTCAGCCTAGGGCTATCACTTTAGAAACATTTCTGTATTTTTCTACTGCTGTGTAGGAAAAGTGTACTTGATTGTTTCCTTTATTATTAAGTAATTATCTTTCTGCTGCAATTGTGAATTATACAGGCTGTCACCTTTATTTGGACAGAGGGATGAAATGCATATCCCTATAAAGAAGAGATTTACATCATGAAGATTTTCATAAAGCTCATAAGGTTTTCATTGGTCTTTTTTGCTAGTGACATAAAGGTGTGCAACCAAGTTGACACTCCTGAGGTTATTCATAACATGGAAGATGATTTGGCATTGGAGGAAAATTGGTAAAAAAAATGTGGAAACTGCAATTCAATGTAGTGAGATTGTGCATTTAGTGAAAAGGAATCTTCTGGCAGGGTACAGTACTGGAGGTACAGCATTAGACAAAACAGCAGAAGAAAAGGATTTAAGGTGTGCTTACAGCAGATGACTGCAAAAGAGTAAACAGTGTAAACAGTAAACAAAATTCTGAGATGCATCGCTAGAGGGATCACTAGCAAGAAAAAGGAGGTCCTAATCCCACTATATAGGGCAGGAGTGTCAAACTCGATATCATTGAGGGTCACATCATGGTTGTGTTTGACCTCGGGACCGGGGTGGGCGTGGCCAAGATGGGTGTGCCAGCGAAAAGGGATTCCCAAGCTCCGTTTTCGGCTGCAACAGCCTCCTACTACCCTCCAACAGAGGCAGAGGCACTGCAGGCCAGTCCTTTGCTGTTTCCAGGGCAGCTCCGCGGGCCAGATCTAAGCACCGGATCTGGCCCCTAGGCCTTGAGTTTGACATCCCTGATATAGAGCTTTAGTCAAACCCTATATGGAGCATGGTGGCTCAAATGGTTAGACTCTGGGTTGGAGGTTAGTAAGGCCACATTTGAGTGCTGCTCCATGGCGGGATGAGCTCCCATCACTCATTCTAACTTCTTGATGGAGACATGAAAGGAGCCCCCACAGGCGTCACTCGAACAAGGGTGATGTCACCAGCTAATTATTTCAACCCGGAAGTGCCTTAAAGGTGCTTCCGAGACAAATTGGACAGGGTCAGACCCCATTTGGAATACTGTGTCCAGTTCTGGAGACCTCACTTAAAAATAAATACTTAGATTGAGTGAGTCTAGAGATGGTCCACAAAAGTGGTGGAACGCACAAAACATATCAGGAGAGATTGGAGGAAAAATTTAAAATAAAAACAAGAAAACCTCAAAGGGCAGATTTGATGGACCTCTAGGTCTTTTTCTGCTATTAGTTTCCTATATTTCTATAAACTTGAATACAAATATATAGGCATTCTTATCTCATCAGCCTATTTTTTTTTCATATCTCTAGTTCAGTTGAGCTTAAACAACAACAACAACAAAAGCTCACCATGTGAGGAGTGTAATCAAAACAGACAAGCTATCTTCCTCATGTCCTACCCGCACACTTTAATTTTATATCTTTAAATGTTTACAAGAGGCTATTTAAGTCTGATTATTAGAGCTGAAAACCACATTGTAAATAAGGATTCCACGTTCACTGGGTGAATTTCAAATCATTTGTAGCAGTGAAATTTTACTTCAGTGAATGAAGAGGGCTCTGCCGAAAATTACATGTTTATATGTCACGTCCCATTAAAATGTGGATTAATTCGAAATGAATAGCAATAGCATGTATCAGTGGATAATTTTCTCCCCATTTTTGTGTTACCTATTGCTAAGGGAGGATCGCCTCATAAATTCTGTAGAAGGCGGGTATGTTCCAATTGCTGTGTGACACTTCACCTCTTTTTCTTTTTCTTTGTGTTCATATTTATTTTGAGACTCATTTTTCTACCTTGGACCTTTTATTTGAGGAATTTGGAGCTGGTTATTATTTTTTCCACATTCCTTATGGAATTGTTCCTAGGCAGAAAATTTTCGAGAAAGCTTTCTGGAGCTTTTAAACAATCCACTTACTCCTTTGAGTTCCGCATGACTATACATTTCATGTAACGTATCATTTTTCATTGATTTGATTTTGTAATATTTAATTTGAAAACTAACAGAGGGAAAAAAAAGTGTTGACTGTTGACTTTGCTGCTTATCCTAATAATTTAAATCTTTTGTGGATAATGGGTTTAGTCTTTCGGTTGATATGCAGTAAATCATGTTTTCATTCTTTACAAATGTTGACTTTGCAGTCTGAGTACTTAAATATACATTGTTTGTAAGTCACAATCATACAATTTTATAAGAGATCTTTAAACGATTTTGCCTTTAAAATGATGTATTAAAAGCTTCTTCACAAATAACATGCATAGAGAATATGCATGATGCATGTTTAGATTAGCTTCATATTTAAAATGTGATTTTTTTATTTGCTTCTGCTTTCCCCCCTATCAAACCAAGTCCTCTTTTTTGGTATTTATAGTGAAATGTGTCCAATAGTGACTCTGGTCCTCCATTGGAAATATAATGGTGTAATAGTTATCCTGAAATATAACATTATTTAACCTCTGTATCCTAAAAACACTTCACAGGTGGCACTAAGAATTTGTAAACTTTACTGTTCTTCATGTGTAGAATTTGTACACTGCAACAGAGTTTTAGAAAACGCTTTTTTCAGTAGGGTGAAAAACTGGAAGGGAATATGTTGAATTAATATATTAAAACACAGAACTAATTCATTTGATGCTTTTGATTAGGTATGCTCTTCATATAAAAACATTTTTAATCTTCGTGGTCTAATAAGATTTTGTGAAAATAGGTCATGGATTTGCATATTGGTTATTCTAGTAAATAGAAATAAATTCAGCAGGGTGAGCACAGCATAGCCAATTTGACGGTTGATATTTACCTAAAACATTCTCCAAATTAAAAGACGCAGATGTCAAATTCAAGATAGTCTCTGTTTATCCAGTGCAAATACAGTGAAGCCTTGCTTAAAAAAATCTCAGTTATTCACTAATATCTCTTAAATACAAAAATAAATCATTTTAGTAATTTGCCATTTGCCTGTTAATTACATCTTGCAAATGACATTATGTAAAACCTCAGTATAAATTTGGTCTTTTGTTGCAAGCAAAACTGAGAAAATTTCACTGTAAATACAAAACGATTACCAGGTGTCCGTGTTATTTACATTATTTTCTGTAGTGCAGCCTCATGGATGGGTCCAAAAGATTCCACTTGAGATTTATAATTTAGTGCCACGTTTGAACCATAAAGTGAAGCTAATGTTTATATTGTTAAGAAATTTATTTTGAAATGATAGTTGGAGAATCTTAGTGAATTTTAAACCTAAAGAACTTTGCAGGGTTTTTTTTTTTCACCTGCTTTCTTGTTTCTGTTTCTCTTTTCCCTATATATTTTTTTTAAAAAAACATATCCCTTCATAAAATTAACTAATCTAAAACGGTCTGTACCTGAAGGCATAGAGCAGGGGTCCCTAACCCCCACTCTGTGGTCCAGTGCAAGTCTGCACCTCAGTCAGAATTGGGTCACGGAAGTAATGGGCAAATCCATTACACACACACACACACACACACACTGCCCACTGCTGCCTGCACCAGTCCACTGAGCCATAAGGATTAGAAGCTGCTGGCATAGAGTATTCAGAATGTGAACTTTATGGTTAGTGGTTAGGAGAAACTGTAATTATGATCCCCCACAAGAGGTAATGACTTTCCCTCCCTCTTATGTCTGGTTACTAAACACTAATTTGTGAAATAAGCCATTCTCTTCGTTTCTTCTCTCCTTCCTTTATTACTTCTCTCCACATTATTTTTTAAAATTGATAAACGGAAATCCATTTTCCCCCCTTTGAATATTCTATACATTTCTGATGTATTACTTCTTTCTTCCTTATTTTCTAAAATTGATCAGTGGAAATCCATCTTTTTCCTGTGAATATTCTATATATTTTTGATTTGCTAGCTAGCTAAATACTCTATGCCAGACAGACAGACTATCTTGTTCCACAAGAACCACAGAAGCACACATATCAGTTATGGTGAAATTTCTTTTATCTGACTTCCATATACCGTATATACTCGAGTATAAGCCGAGTTTTTCAGCACATTTTTTGTGCTGGAAAAAACCCCCTCGGCTTATACTCGAGTCAGATTCCCCTCTGAAAAAAAAAATGGTGTGGAGCTCCGAAACTGGGCAGCCGCTTCCCTGCTTCCGTGTTTCCTTTGCAACTTTTAAGCATGGGAGGGGGAGGCTTTTCTGAGCTCTAGGCTGAAAAAGCAACGCGAGCCCAGGTCGCTCCACTCAGTTTCATTTCCTCAGCTCCAGCTGCTTTCAGTCCACTCGGGAGGAGGGGGAGGAGGGGGAGAGAGAGAGAGAGAGAGAGATATCATAAGAACGGCTCTTGGTTTTTTCTTGCAAGGGAGAGAGTGACTCCTGCCTACCACTGTCATCATCATCATCTTTTGGGTTAGTGAATCAATCAAACCTTTCATGATAGTGAGATCGTTTCCCAAATTTCCCTTAAATCAGGGAAGAAATCAGAAACAAACCTTTGGACTGAGAATAAGCTTGTTCCTATGATGCCATTTTTGTTCACTTCAGTGTGAAAAGTGTGAAAAAACACACTTCTTTTTCTTCATCTTCTTGTTCCCTATTTACTGGTCTCTTTCAAAGAGGAAATTGTGAACATCAAACTTATTCTCAACTGTCCTAGTGAAAGTTTTTATTGGCATCTATTTTTATTTTTGAAATTTACCAGTAGCTGCTGCATTTCCCACCCTCGACTTATACTCGAGTCAATAAGTTTTCCCAGTTTTTTGTGGTTAAATTAGGTGCCTCGGCTTATATTCGGGTCGACTTATACTCGAGTATATACGGTATATATATTTTTAAAAAATACAGAATCCTTATCTTTGACCAAATTAGATCAGTGCCAATAAAAGATAAATTATTAAATTATACTTTAGTGCTTTAAAGTAGCAGTTTTCCTAATACTATTCCCTTTTTATGATCCTGCAAAATATAATTACCAAACTGGTAGTAACACCGGTTGAATCCCACCACTGTCACTAACAGCTCATAGGTGTGACATGTCAGGATTGAAACTGGACACAGAGAACCACCACAGAGTAGTGCCTTCCACTTCCAATCCTTGAAGATTGAAAATTCCCTAAGAGAATGCTGCAGTTGGTGATTCTGAAAGCTGGCAAGAGCTACTGGACTGAAATCTAAGAAAAACTGGTTTAGCTAATCTGTTTCTTTCAGGGTCCTTTAGAGTTGAAGCTTAGAGTTAAAGTGTTAGATTTCAACAGCCATGTTGTATGAATCCTTATTTAAAAATAAATTGTTACAGTAATTTTCTCCTAAGAAAATGTACACAGGATTATAATTTATAAGGAGAAGCAGCAGTAAATGAGATTAGCACATACAATTTCAAAATAAAAACAGGTGGGATTATATTCTACAACAGGAGAGCTCTTTAAAATGTGTTCCCCTTTTAAGGCACTCACCATAAAAAAAATCTGACTCAGCTTTCTATGGTGTCACAGTGTATGGTTAACAATTCAGTCTAGCAGCAGGATTACGTGGGGGAAAGTAGTATTTTATTGGCTTTTGAGATGTCTGCTGCCCCAAGCAAACTGGATGGCATACATTTTGCTTGCTTAATGCATAATGTAAACCAGGGAGAGGCAACATCATGACCATGGACACCAGTGTACACATGGGCACCTCCTTTTCTATCTATTGGGGTTTTTTTTTTTTTTTGAAGAGCAACGTGCTGTAATGCCAGCTTTTAGCATTGGCATCATTTGCACATGGAACCCCCAGAGACATTTTTAGAAAGTAAAAATGGGGTGTATGCATGTGTACATACAGCCTAGTGTTTCGTTGGATATCGTGAACATCTCCTGAGAGGCAGAATGCACTCTAGCGGGAAAATCAATTTATCTTTGGGGAGTGAGCATCTATGACAATGCAACAATGCTGCAAAAAAGTCTGTGTGACTTTCCCAAAACTCTACCTGTGTCTGTTGACTTGACAAGGTTGCCAACTCCTGGTATATATTTGAAGGCAGCCCTTTCCCAGTTGTTTTCTTTCATTTGTATTTCATGAATTCCATGCATGTTGAATTGGTGAGCAGTAGGACCAGTTCATGAGGTCAATGACTATTTTGTTCTTCTGATTGGCACAGGAATTTCCTTTTTTTACTTTGACGACGTTTCCTCCAGGCTTCCTTCTCCACATTGGTGGAGTCGTCAGCGCCCGCTCTGTGAAACTCTTGGATCGTATCCACAATCCAGGTATGTTATAAGCCTAAATCTACTTACATTTCATCCTGACCTTGTTTCTTTGTGTTTACATTTATCATTTTTTGCTGGAGATTAGAACTTGGAAAATGTTGAATGGTTAAGCATACAGGGTGTTTAGCAAACATTTCAGACAGCTTCCTTGTAATGTTTTTTGTGCCATTGAGCTATATGACTCATACGATACCACTCTAGAATTAATTGCTTTTATTTTGTTTCCAGATTCTGAAATTAAAATGCCCAGCAAGACATTGAGGGCAAACCTATTGAGTGTTCCGTACTGTCTTTTTTTAAAAAAGTCTTTATAAGTTTTGGCACTGAAGTATGCCAACTGACATGAATGATGATGATTTAGATAAGGTTCTAAAAATTACATAAAATGTCTTTAAAAAATCCACTTGCCTTAACCCAACCGGAAGTACATTTTGGAAGTAGAAAATGGCTTCCTCTAACTAGTAAGAAAATCATTACAAAAAACTTTGTTAAAGATGTCAATGAAGATTCTCAATCATCCAGGTCATGTTTGTCCCAAAGGTGCTTTTCCAAAAGGCAAGTGGACTTTCTTGTATTTTTTTCCCTTAAAAAACATTTCACTTCTCATGCAGGAGAAGCTGCTTCTTTCAAGGAAAAGTCCAAAGAAGTCCAATTGCCTTTTGGAAAAGCACCTTTAGGTTTGCTAAAGATGGTTGATTCCTAGTGTCCAATCTGTTCTACTAAGGCTAGAGAATGCATGTCAGACAAAAGTCTTTCTTGTAAGGCTGGTCTTTTCATTTTCATTGGGATTATAAGCATTTTCCCCAGTCTAGTATATTTTCCCATGGAACAGAATGTGCATTGTTCTTGGTGGAGTCTTACTGACTCGGGATTAGTCTGGGAATTAGTGCAGGAACTTCTAGAAAATGATTATTTAGATTTGTCCCCTTGGAAAAAAAAACATTCTATCTGCTTTGCCAAGCATGGATTTAAATCGGGGTCTCCAAACATAGAAGCTTCAAGACTTATGGACTTCAACTCCCAGAATTCCCCAGCCATCCAGGAGCTCAAGCAACAATGTGACTCTGGCACAGAGATGTTTTTCCTTAGATAGCATTAAAGCATCCAGATTTGCTTGTTTTGTTTTTTAGCCAATTAGAGCAGCCTAAATGGGAGACACATTGAAGAAATGTTTTTTTTTTTAAAAAAAAACTCCAGTCTTTGGTCAAAATGAGCTAGTCTAAATGGAATATATCTTAGAGCAATAACTAGAAGCAGTAAATATGAATGCTGCCAAACAAATTATGAGCACACATTCCCCCCACCACCACCACCACCAAGTAATGTTCTACTTGTAGGTTTTTATTCTGTACTTACTGGTCCAGGGTCTATAGGAGACTAGGTTAGATTCTTGCCCTTCCCCTGCCTATCCAGTCTTTTTAATTAGTTGGTCATATTTCTAAATAAATGAATAATTCTATTCATATAACAGAATAAATGTTATTGGTCTTTCTAACCAATAAAAATAAACCCTGGTATTTGACTAGGAAGGAAGATAATTGGAATTGTTTGCCTTTTAGTTGTGGTACCACTGAACAAATAAATGTTTGATAGAAGTCACATTTTTTTTCTCCCAAAAAGTTTTGAGAAAATTTTCTTAGGAATGTACCAAGTAATCCAGATGATTCCTTGCAGGTTGATTCCAGCTTGTAGTCTTGTCTAGTCTTTTCCTATAATCCCGTCCAGTTCCCTTCCCAACTTCCTTTTGAGCAGATTCTGATGTGAATGGAAGTTCTATTAGGAACAAAAAACAGCCAGAAAATTTACCCACAGGTTGTGTATTCTCCTTTAGGATATCTTTGATCATCTGAATTGAATGCTTCTCTAGTTACCTTGTTTGCTTTAGTGGAAGATTAAATTGAATGCAATGAATTTTTTAAATAAAATGTCAGAAGAATGATCTTTAGCAGAGGAACCTCTATCTTGGATAGCTAATATCAAGACCTTGACTGCAGCATGTTTGCCATAACAGATTCTGTCTAGGACAATAAGTCACCTAACTTTTTTTCTCCTATTAATCCTCTCCTTGTTAATCTTTGTGGCCATTGCTGTGCTGAATGCCTTTTTACAAACTATAGCAATCAATGTCAATATACAGTAGTTGCTGCTTAAAATCTTGCAAAGGTCCATTTGTGGGATGGAGTGATAAATAGTTTAATGATATTACCTAGTTTGGATAATGAAACATCTGCAAGAAAATAATCAAACTCAGCACTAATGACCTCTCGTTTCAACCCTGAGCTACAGATATTCTCCTTTGTTGGTAAAACAATTTTTTTCCTTACCTGATACAGCTCTATTTTGACAAGAATCAAAAAGAGACGTTGGCCTACCGATTTTAGTTGGATTTTTTTACATAGATCAATTTTTAATTCTCTTCATCCTCTGCTTTCTCCCACCTCTCAGGTGAAAGTACCAAAAATTAAAACTCTCCTTCATTTCTTACCTCCAGTTTCCCAAAGAAACTTTCTCCCTTCCAAAATGCCTCTCTCTTCTTGCTGAAATGGATGATTGCCAGATAAGACACGATTGCCGCCATCTGGTAGTGGTCTAACCACTTTTTTTTTGTACTGTTTATACCCTATTATCAAAATAATGTTACTTTCAAAGAGGCAATGATGTGCAGATGGCCTTTGTTGCTTTTGGCCTTGGCATGAACTTTGGGTGTCAGTATGCCTACTTTCGTGGTTTTGTGCTTATAGACACAGGTCAATTCCTAAAATGTCAACTTTGTGATTTTTTTTTTAGATTTTTCTACAGATTTTATTTGTTGTTTGTTTGTTTAGGAATGGTTAGTAAGAGAATACCATGAAATACGATTAAAGGTTATGCTGATAAAATGTTAATATTTTTTGTATAGTGCTATATCTGCCAAGTCTTTTGCTTTAAAGGGGAGGGAAAAAACCCTGTTATATGAGCCACTTTTAGCACAAATAGGATAGACTTTAAAATGTATAAACTACTAGCAGTGCATGGAGAAACATAACCCAAACTTTTAAAAGGTGGTATTAATTATTTTTTATTTGTTTTACTTAGCCTACACTTAGATTAACACAGTATATTCCTCCTGTCTTTCTCTGTTTTCATTCTCTTATTAACTCTGCTGTCTGTGTCTTTCCAGTTCCTTTGAAGCAACCCTCTCAGTTGTAATCTTGTTGTGTGTGTGTGTGTTGATGTATGTTGATGTATGTATGTGTTCTTTTTCTTTCTTTCACTATATTCTGCTGCCATAACTGATCTACTTATTTGCTGTTTTGAACTCAGCCTTTGTCGGAATTATGGGTAATACAAGATCATACAAACTACTAGACTGGAATAGTTTCAATTCAGGTATTTTATTAGTCATTCAGTACTACATACACTGACAAAAATTATGGCAGCTCAGTGAAGACTCTTTAGAAATACCTTAACTCATTGCCAAGCTAATGTTTCAAATTTTGTTCTTTTTAATTGAGAAAATTTAAAATAACTTTTATGATTAATCTAGTAGGTTATATTATGAAATTAAATCCCATTGGTTCTTGCTAGACTGTATGTCCCTAATTATCCCTCTATATCAGTATAATCACATCATACACTACATTCTTTCCTTTTGAGATTTAGCATTTCCTGTACTAGAAGTAGGATCTTCTATGTGGTTCTCAGTTATGGAGAAATTTTATTTGAAGATCACTTTTAGCTATATCTGTATTAGAAGCAGAATGACTTCTTGTTATTGAATAAGACATCTTATTCATGTTGCACATACTTTTTAGGTTATTTATGGATTTTAGGTAAATGTACTGTTTTAATATAGGCCATTTAAATTTTAAATTATCACACAGTACTGACTAACTGAAGAATACAGCCAAAGTCACATTATCAAGTTGCAGTATTGAGGTAGACTCAGAAGACAAATGCATGATTCTGTATGATTTAGTCTGTGTATTTTAGGTTACTGGATTAAATATATATTTTAAGAGACTTATCCTTTTATTCAAGATCAAATAATTTAAATAGTGCAGGCCAACTAATACCATAGTATGGATAAATATTCAAAATGAATGGCATACTCTTCTTTGGAACCTTTTTAGATGGAGAGTTATTTTTTTAAATTGAACAAAAGAAGCTGATCAGAATGAGTTGTAGTATGTTTTTTCCACAAATGAATATTCAACTTGCTTATGTTAACTATGTTAAAGTGAGTTTGCATTCATTTGCTTCATTTTAGGAAGTTTGAAAAGGAAACCCTATGCTAGAATCTCTTTTCTAGTTTTTCTTTTTAGTTCTACAATTGTACACAATTTCAGTCAGTGAAAAAGCATGAAATATCATACTCGTTATGTCGGAAGAAACATTTATTTAGCTATTGCATTTAAATCCCACCTTTTTTCCTATTGTACAATACTTTAATTCAAGGAAACGGGTACAGAAGTAGAAATTGGGCGTTGGTTCTTACCTGATACGCCCCTTCTCGGCAAGCCGCGAGGAGCATCCAGAGAGTGGGATGTGCTTCCGAGTCCTCTTCTTGCAGGCTGAGCTTTAGCTGAGGAAACGCTCCGCCCCCTCACATGACTCCAAGTAGCGTTCCCCCAGTTTTTTGCAATAACGAGAAGAAAGCTTATGAAATCCTTCTAATCAACTTTTGGCTCCTTGGCTGAAACCAGAATACCCACCAGACGGAGGAGTTAGGGTGGGGCTGGATGCTCCTCGCGGCTCGCCGAGAAGGGGCGTATCAGGTAAGAACCAGTGACCATTCTCCCTCGAGCCGCTCAGAGCATCCAGAGAGTGGGACATACCAAAGCTTGGCTGTCCTACGGGTGGGACTCCGTCTGGGCCAGAAGCCCCTCCGGGTCACTGATGACCCTCTGTAGGACTCGTCGGCCAAAAGAGGCCTCTGCTGAGGCGTATAAGTCTATTTTGTAATGTCTGATGAATGGGGATGGAGAGGCCCAAGTGGCTGCCCGACAAATGTCAGCGATTGGGCTTGCGTGGCCCAAGCCGCCGAAGTAGCTGCACTCCTGGTGGAATGAGCGGTTATTCCCCCAGGAGTGGGCAGAGATTGTGATAGGTAGCACCTGGCGATAGTCACCCTGATCCAGCGACTGATGGTTGAGGGAGAGACTTTGAGCCCCAATGTCCTGGGCTGAAAGGAGAGGAAGAGGGATTCTGATCTTCTCAGGGGTTGTGTGCGCTTAATGTACATGCGCAAGGCCCTTCTAACATCCAGGGTGTGCCAAAGGGTTTCCCTGTCTCTCGAGGGTCTGGGGCAAAAGTTTGGGAGGACCAGTTCCTGAGACCTGTGGAAGGGTGAGTTAACCTTGGGTAAGAAGGTGGGGTCGGGGCGAAGGATCACCTGATCAGCATGGAACACGCATAAATCGTTTCTGATTGACAATGCTGCTATTTCCGAGACTAGACAAGCAGAAGTAATGGCCACTAGAAAAACTACCTTAAACGTTAGAAATTGAAGGGAGGACTCCCTCAGAGGTTCAAACGGGTGCCTTGTAAGCAAAACGAGGACCTTGTTGAGGTCCCATGTGGGGAACCTGTGAACAGTCAGAGGGCACAAGTTGGTGGCGCCCCTGAGGAAAGCTCTAACCCGGGGGTGATGAGAGAGGGAACTGAAGTTATCACAAGAGACAACGGTTGAGAGGGCAGCGACCTGCCGTCTCAGGGTGTTGGGGGCAAGCCCTTTACGTAGGCTTTCTTGAAGGAATTCCAAGACCTGCGCAATAGAGGGAGAGAGGGGGTCAACTTGGAACCCGCTACATCACTTGCAAAAACCCTTCCAAGTGGCATCATAAATTCGTGTGGTGGAGGATCGCCTAGCTGCTAAAATAGTGTCGATTACTTGACTGGAGAATTTTTCTCTTGTCAAACGGATCCATTCAACCTCCAGACGGCTAACTGGAGCCATTGGGGCTCCGGATGCAGAAGGGGCCCCTGAGAGAGGGAGATCCTGTCCGGGGGGATCCTCCATGGGGACGCTACCGAAAGATTGCGGAGGTCCACGAACCACGGTCTCCTTGGCCAATAAGGAGCCACCAGGAGCAGGTCTGCCTTCTCGTGAATGAGTTTCTTTATGACTCTGGGAACTAGCGGCAGCGGAGGGAAGACATATAAGAGCCCTAGGGGCCATGGGCAGCGTAGCGCGTTGTGGTTCTCTGACCCGTGAGACGGGTACCTGCAGAAAAACCGTGGAAGCTGTGCGTTGGACGGGGAGGCGAAGAGATCCACCCTTGGGAGGTCGAATGTTCTGGACGCCTCCTTGAATAGGGATGGATGGAGGCGCCATTCTGCTTGGTCCACCATGGCCCTGCTCAGCCAATCCACCTGGATGTTGGAGATTCCGGAGATGTGCTCGGCTTTTAGTGAGAGGAGGTTGGATTCTGCCCAACGGCAGAGACGCTCGGCCTCCTTCATCAACTGAATAGACTGGGTGCCTCCTTGCCTGTTGATATGGGCTTTGGCCATGACGTTGTCCATGAGAATAAGGACTTGATGCCCGCGTACCAAGGGGAGGAATCTGCGCAGGGCCAGGTGGATGGCGTGAAGCTCCAGCCAGTTGAGGCTGCATCTTTGCTCGATCGGCGACCACTTGCCCTGTACCGAGAGCAAGTTGACGTGAGCGCCCCAACCGGATAGGCTGGCGTCCATGGTGAGGGTTAGCTGCTGAGGTTCTGAGAAGAGGTGGGCCCTGTTGATGGCGGGGTTGGTCCACCAGAGGAGAGACGTGAGGACCCTCGGAGGCACCTTGACTCTGGACTTCGAGTTGCTTCTTCCGGATCTTTGGAATGGGAGCAGGAACCACTGGAGAGATCTGCTGTGTAAACGGGCTCAGGGAATAATTGAAATGCATGAAACCATCTTACCCAATAATTTAGAAAGGTCAAGTAATGCCACCCTCCTTGATCGCCTAATCTGTTTGACCAGAGCTTGAATGCTGAGGAACCTCTCCGAAGAGAGGAAGACCTTTTCTGTAACCGAATCAATTATGGCTCCCAAGTGGGTGATTCGGGTGGATGGGGTCAGTTGACTCTTTTGATGAGGAACCCGTGTGCCAGGAGAGCAGAGAGGGTGGCTCTGGTGTCCCTGACTGCCTGGGTCTTGGACGGGGAGAGAATAAGGATATCGTCCAAATAGCAGTGAAGGCGGATGGGCGGCTCCTGAGGTGAGCCGCCAGGGCCGCGAGGACCTTGGTGAAGGTCCTGGGGGCCGAGGCCAGACCAAAGGGGAGGGCCACGTATTGATAGTGAAGGTTATTATAACAGAACCTAAGGAATTTGTGGTGAGAGGGCCGGATTGGAGTGTGTAGGTATGCCTCCGAGAGATCTATGGAGGATAACCAGTCACCCCGCCTGGTACCCAAGAGAATCGATTTCAAGGTGTGCATTTTGAATTTGCACTGGATCAGGTGGCAGTTTAGCCGTTTTAAATCTAATATAGTTCTGCATCCCCCAGAATGCTTGGGCACCACAAAGAGGTGGGAGTAGAATCCTCGTCCCCTCTGGGCCAGTGGAATGGGTTGAATGGCCTGAATGTCAAGCAAGTGTTGGATGGCTGCATCCATTAGTGCACGTTTGGCGGGATCTCTTGAGGTGGGGGATGTCATAAAGAAATCAGCAGGGGTGGACCGGAACTCAAGGGCGAGACCAAACCTGACGGTGTCCCTTACCCATGCATTGGATGTGGATTTGTCCCATTGAGCAGCGAAGTGTCTGAGGCGGCCGCCGATGGGGAGGGAGGAAGAAAATCTATCTGGGTCGGCGGTAGGGCCTCCCCCCGATCCCCTAAAGGGCCTCTTATAGTTGCCGCCCCGTCTGTTTCTGTCGCCTGAGTCCGAGCGGTCCTGAGACTGGAAGGAAGCGGGTCTCGGGTATCTAGGCGGGAAGGGGGGTTGGTAGAAGGGGCGGGGGAAGCCCCTCCGAAAGGGCTGAGGGCCTCTTGTCTCTGGCCTCCAAAAAAGGGAGGGCAGGTACTTCCTCTTGCTGCGGCCCTCGACCAGCAGAGGTTCCAAGGCCAGGTCGAACAGTTTGTCTCCCTTGACGGGAGCAGTGGCCAGCTTGACCTTATTTTTAACATCCGCCTGCCAGTGCTTGAGCCACAGTAGGCGGCGAGCTGTGACATGGGATGTTATCGCTATGGAAGAGAACTTTACCGATTGGTAAGTGATGTCAGCTGAGAACTCGGCTGCGGCCACCAGTTTCGCTATGTCTTGGTGCGCCTTCACATTAGACGTGGGGACGTGTTCTCTCAGCTGCCAGAGCCAGCGGATAGAGGACCTTGTGAAGAATGAAGCGGCCGTAATGGCCCAAGTGTCGGATAGATGGGCCCGGCGCAATGCCAGTTCCGTCCGCTTGTCCTCAGGTTTCAAGGCCTCTAAGGCCTCACTGGGGGTAGAGGAGGAAGCAAGGCCCACAGTGGGATCGTCAACCTCCGGGATGTTTAGAAGAGTAGACATTGCCGAATCGAGATAAAAGAATCTCTTGTCTTGGTTAGAGGGTGTAGGGGGGGCTCCCGTGGAAGCAAGTTGCTTCATCACTAGGTCTACGAAGATGGGCGGGGTTGGGATGACCTCAGCTTCCACCACTGGTTGTGTGAAAATGGAGTCCTCTGGTCTCTCTGAGGCGGGGGGGAAGTCAGAGGGAGACTGGGGAAGAAGACCAGAGACATTCTTGGCTTTAAAGAGGAGGGATTTAAACAAGTGTGGCTTGAACAGCCCCCCGAATACGGGTTGGTCGGGAGAAGCCCCCTCATCCTCCGACATCTCCCCCTCCATGGGGTCCGCCTCTAAGAGGGGCTCACTATAATGGGAGGATCCCATCCGGGAGTCCTCTTCCTCTTTCCTGAAGTCACCAAAGTCCCCTTCCTCCTCCTCCTCCTGGGCCCCTACGGGAGGAGGGCTGTCCCTCTGAGAGAGTACCTGACCAACCAGGGGATCCGGCTGTGGAAGGGATCTGATGGATAAAGAGTCGTGGTCGGGAGCCCGTGGAGAGAAGCCTGATCTGGACATGTGCTGCAGGCCTTCCGCAATGCCCTGGCGGATAGCCGATTCCATCCAAGCCTTGATGTGGGCTGGAACCTCAGATGTAGAGGGTTCTTCCTGATGCAGACCACCAGCCGTAGGTGTAAAGGTAGCTTCAGGGGTCTGTCTGGTCGGTGGTCCCGGGGTCAAGTGACCCTGAAGTGGGCTGCGCCTAGATAGGGAGGACAGGCCTGGAGGGGGAAGAGGTTGAGTAGAGGGAGAGGGGGTGGGAGAAGGAAGGGCTGGAGGCCCCGAGCAGGACTCCCTTGATCGCCTATCAAACTCCTTTTCCAACGCCTTATGGCGCCTTAAGGCGTCTCGTTGGGAGGCCTTGGAAGGTTCCTTGTCCTGCCTGCGCAGGTACTGGGACTTTGCCTTAGCCTTCAAGGAAGGTTGTTTAGAGAGATTGCCGTCTGCCATTTTGATAATTATAATAACAGTAATAATAATAGTAATAATAGCAAAGGGCAATTGGCTTGCCTGGAATTGGCCTGAGTGGGGCCGAGTGAGGTTTGAGCTGGCCCGCTCCCCCTTTTGGAATTTAATATGTACAGTGATAACAGGTAGTAAGGTATAAATATGTACAGATATATAATCCTCTGATTTTTATTTTTATTTTTTTATTTTTTATTTTTCATGCTATCTGCATGTAAAGGTTATCTATGTATATACGTATAAAAACGTATAATTTCGTCTGTAAATTTTTTTCTCTTTCTTTTTCTTTTCTTTTCTTTTCTTTTCTTTTTTATATAAACAATAGCAGGAAAGGAACCAAAGAGGTACCACAATACAGGCCGGATTTACCAAATAAACGCCTGAGGCCTAGAAGGAGAGAGGCCTCTGGCAGCAGGCCTCCAGACAACAAGCCGGGGGGGGGGTGCTGCAATTTCGCCCCGATAGAGGCTGCGGGAGGCCAACAGAAACAATGAAAGCGAGCCCGGAGGAACGCTAAAAGCAACTAACCCTTGACCCAAGGGGTCTTGGACTTTTACTTCCACCGCAGCAGCAAGAATCAGAAATAAAAATGGCGCCCGACCACGATGCGGCACCAAGATGGCGGCCGCAAGCTGAGCTATGTCGAGCGCCTTCGGGACGACAAAGAGGGCTTTTCCGGTTAGCTCAGCACGCCTGGTGCTCTTAAGGAGCGACTAGCCCTTCCCAGTCGGCGTTTAGGGTGGGGGGGAATCCAGCAAAAGTTGCGCGCCACAAGGCAGCACGGAGGCAGCGATATGATCTAATAATGGGGGGGGGTTGTGCGAAGCGTTGCGAACCCGCCCGCTTGGCCCCTAGGGGCGAGGGGAGACTTCCCCTAAGTCCCAACCTTTTGCGCAGGAGGAAGGAAAGAAAATATCAGACCTGAAAAATGAGGAACATAGCCAGAATAATATACGTAGTATGAATCAGCCAAGGAGCTCTTTTCAACAGCAGCCTGACTCTTCGAGGCTGAGCAAAAGACTGGGGGAACGCTACTTGGAGTCACGTGAGGGGGCGGAGCATTTCCTCAGCTAAAGCTCAGCCTGCAAGAAGAGGACTCAGAAGCACATCCCACTCTCTGGATGCTCCGAGCGGCTCGAGGGAGAAAGTATAGCTATTTCAGCTCTTATCTCTGAGTCAACAGCATATTTTCCTGTCCAAGAAGGATGATTTGCACAGGCATATTCCCCAGTTATACTAAATTGATGATTGATAAATCTATCACCTAATACATTCATTATTTCTGGCAAATTTTTGTCAATAAAAGCATTCAAAATAAACCAGATATTTAATCATTGACAGCATCATGATGCTATCTTTGCTTTTGCTCTGAATATTGATTAAAATTCTCAGAAAGCTTCAAAATCATTCACTGAAAAGGAGCTGAGATAAATTATTTAGTTATTGTTTATGGCATTCCTAGTATTTCTGTATCACCAAAATTACAGATCTCTTTGCAGTTTACAAATCAAATCACAGAAACCAATAAGAGCCATAACCATAATAAGTGGAAAAAAATCAGTAAAATTTAATATAGCCTACTATTGATGGGATAGGAAACAGAGAGTATATACAGTATTAGATTCCAAAGGCCTGTCAGAAAAACCATGTTTTCCCCCATTTTTTAAAAAGCAATTAAAATGGGAGCTAGTTGGATCTTGGGGATAGCATTTTCTGTGCAGAATATAGGTATCCTGGATTCTTTCTATAGGCTTTTATAGATTAAAAGTAGAATCTTGAATTTTACTTGCACATCTATTAAAGGCAAAATAGGTAAGAGAGAGGATGATTTATTATAGTTATAGATCAGCACAAGCAAATTATGGATACAAATGCATCTCTGTGACACAAAACACATTAATAAAAAATGTAATTAAAAGCGTGCTAAAAACATAACATACAAATAAAATCAATTGAATCAATGACTATAGGGAATCATTGAGCACAAAATTACAGATGTAGGTCATGCGAATTGGCCAACAATTGTAGACCACCCTGATTTTACAACTTCTGTGTGGTGGTTGTTAAGCAAACCCATTGTCCACAATTAGTACTTTTTGCCAGAAACAAACTAAATGTTGGTTTCTGGCAGAAAACATAGTAAATCACAGTCACATAACTTTGGGATGCTGCAAACCATAAAAATGAGGGCCTGTTGCTAAGCATCCAAAATGTGGTCACAAGTGGGGCGTTGTAACTCTGATAATATCAACTTCTGATATTATTGCCTCAGTGCAGCATCAGCGTTCTTGAATATTAGATTATTTAACTATTTGGGTTTTTTTACCTCAGCAATTTCAGCAGAAGTAGATTAAGTTTTAGGATTGCTTACAATCCTAAATCCTTTTAGGATAGTTTATTCCAGCTAACACTGGTAATGGTAAACCAGTGTAAATACACTATTTCTGGATTCCTTGACTGTTGCTAGGATTAATAATTTCATAGTAGAGTAATTCATGTTTGGTTCTCAACCAGATGAGCACATGTAAAGTCTAGTTTATTAATTATTTCTTAGCTTAGACTATATAACTGATGATTACCAGACACCTTTTCATTTGATTACTTTTCAGAACTCATCAAGAGTTGTAATTGGAAATGAGAAAAGCTTAATTAATATCAGCAATAATCATACAGTTGTAGATTAAATCTGCCTAAAGAGCTCTGGTGGCACAGTGGTTAGAATGCAGTATTTCAGGCTGACTCAGCCACTGCCAGGTGTTGGATCCTGACCGGCTGAAGGTTGATTCAGTGTTCCATCCTTCCAAGGTTGGTAAAATGAAGATCCAGATTGCTGGGGGCAAGATGGTGACTCTAAACTGCTTAGAGAGGGTGGTAAAGCACTGTGGCCAATAAGTAAGCAATGAGAATCTCTGTAGCAATAGTACTTAGACTGTTGCTACAGAGATTCTCATTATTAACTTATTGGCCATTTAGACATCTTAGAAATTGTTAAGTTTTCTATGTCTATGGAGATTTTCAGTCGTCCAGGTCATGGTTGTCCCAAAGGTGCTTTTTCAAGAGGCAACTGGACTTTCTGGTTTTTCTTTGAAGACATTTTGCTTCTTATCCAAAAAGCTTCTTCATCTCTTGACTGGATGGTGGGGGATGGAAGGATTTATACTCCTGGCAGACAGGTGGTCATTTGCATTCTTTAGGGAGTCAATGAGGCTGCTTGGAGATTTTATCTGTGTCCTCAGGGTCACTTGATTGGTGCAAATGGGTGTGGCACTTTCTTGGAACTGTTGAAAGGACTGTATTGTAGACTGGAGACAGGTGATGTCACAACCATCCCCCTCTGTTGAGAGAGGGCTCTTCAATTTTGACATAGATGGCCTCTTTGACCCCTCCTTCAAACCAGCGGTCCTGTCTGTCCAAAATGTGGACTTTGCTGTCTTCACAAAAGTGGCCTTTGTCTTTTAAATGCAGAGGGACTGCTAAATCTAGTCCCATGAGTTTGTTCTCCTGTGTTGTGCCAAGTGTGATTCATGTGGTTGTTAAGCAAATCTGCCTCCTCTCATTGACTTTGCTTGTCAGAAGCCAACTGGGAAGGTTACAAATGGCAATCCCGTGACCCTGGGACAATACAACTGCCATAAACACATACTGGTTGCCAAACACCCAAATTTTGATCACGTGACCATGGGGGCACTGCTACAGTTGTAAGTGTGAAACCCGGTCAGTGCCATTGTAACTTCTAACAGTCACTAAATAAATGGTTGTAAGTTGAGGACTGCCTGAAACTTAATAGTGAGCACAGCTTTCCGTATTGTATAAGTTGGGTCAAATTTTAAACTTTTGCACCAAAGGGATTTCTGTTCTGGCTCTATAATAGAAATCAGGACCGGATGTTTATCTTTGTCCATAGTTTAAGAAACAGGGTTTAATTTGACATTTCAGCTTAGGCTACAAGTAGCTTGGCTAAATTGGTTTATTCAAAGAAGGAAATAAGAGCCCTACCAAACAATATATTTAAAAAAATAAATAAATCTATTAGAATTTAGTGTGATCCATCTAGAAGTAAAGTACTCTAAATCAGTGGTTCTTAACCTTTTTGAAAGAATTGCCCCCTTGAGCCTTTGAGGAAGTTATCATCGCCCCCCTTCCCCAACAAAACCTCTCAATCACAACACAGGGAAATAATTCTTCAATTTATGCAAACACGTTTTATGTTTTCTTTAAAATTGCCATCAGGACATATTGATGCAAATAATTCATTTCCAGTCTTTTTCTCATATCTCAACTGTGTGAAAAAATCTGATGCCACCCGTCACTTTACTCCCAAACTTCGTGATACATGTATTTCATTATTATCGTATTTATTCAAGACACTTAAATGCAATGACCACTGAAAACAAAATTCAATTGCAAAAAAATGAAATGCCCCCAAAAAACAGTAACATTTAATGATTTAATTACAAGTGAATTTTAAGACGCAAAAGAAATATAAAAAGGGCATAAGAACACACCGCAATGCAGGAACTAAGAATTTCAAGACGAAAACTCTGAAACTAAATTAAGATTCGAGGAAAATATATATTCATGCACACTGTAAAAAGGGTTAAAAAGACACAAAGAAGATTTTTACAGAAGGAAAGCAACAAAAATCAGAGCGACAAATTTAATGGGTAGAGTGATAGAGGCTGCTGCACAATGCGCGTGAAGATAAGCGATGCGTATTCACATATGTATGGCTTTCTGTACTAAAGCTAGCTGGAGGAACATTTTAAAACACAGTTCAATCCACTAATAAATAGCGAGCGATCTGATGTTTTTGTACGACAGATATACAGTGGTTCATTGTTCGAAAAAATCCCAAAAGTGTCCCCAAAACCTCTTGCTTCATCGCCCCCATATCGCCCCCCCTTCCATTCCTTCACCCCCACGTCGCCCCTTTTCGTGCCATCACCCCCCTGAAAAACAAAATTGCCCAGGTTAAAAACCACTGCTCTAAATCACAAAGCTAGCTTTGTGATGCCACTTTTTTATGATGTCTACCGACCTATCCACAATATCTTCTTGCAGGAGAAACAGTTTTGTGGCATCTCAAAGATTCACAACTAAGAAGCAGGTTTAGGAAAATAAATTAGTTTATCAGATATATGTAGCATTAAACTACCCCATGCTTGGTTTGCATGTGCCAAGAACTTAAGAGGTAGGCTAAAAGAAATTAAAAATCCCATAATATGATTGATATTAATTAATGTTGTCAAAAACAAAACCTATTTGATTCTGTTCAAGGTGCAAAAAGATGGTTGAAACTTGTAATGAATATGGTTTGGTTTGTCTCTGAAGTTTCAGGGTTCAAAAATGGCACCTCCGGAATATTAAATCAGTTGCTCGGAGAGAGAAATGTTTCTTCACTTGTATATATGTTTTTTCCATTTATTTTCAATTCAATTGATTGATTACTTTTGTATAGAGATTGACTAGTTTGTATTATGTGGTCTACAAAGGGCTAGTGCTAAAAAAAATGATGGCCTATATTACATTGGAAAAATGCAGTGCTGTATGGTTATTTATGTTCTGGCTAACTTTAGTTCCTGCAGAAGTTCTACTACAATAGTTATGTGAACACAGTTGCATTTGGGTTCTGTTCCTGAACCTCTCAAATGGAGAATCTATGGTCCTTCAGTGGTTATACAACAGGGGTGTCAAACTCAGTTTCATTGAGGGCCGCATCAGGATTCTGTTTTACCTTGGGGGCCTTCCCGAGCTCCATTTACACTGGCAGAAGCACCCTGGACCAGTCCTTTGCGGTTTCCAGGACTAGATCTAAGCACCCTGTGGGCCAGATATGACCTGTGGACCTTGAGTTTGACACCTCTGTTATAGAACAATAATTCTTATGGATTTTTATGTATTCATTGCCCATTGTTCTAGACCAGGGGTATCAAATTCACATTGTCAAGGCAGTGTCACATGATATATTGGGACCTTTCCCCCCTTTGCTAAACTGGGTGTGGGTGTGGCCAGCATGTGATGCATCCAGCCCATGGGCCGTGAGTTTGACACCCCTGGTCTAGACCTCTACTGGAAGGCTACAAGTTCTTTATTCATGTAGTGCCTGTATTTCTGTGGAATAAGGATTGTGTGGAATAGTTACTTTAGGTTGGGCTTGCAACCCGTCACATGCTTAGTACTTTAAGAATTTGGCATGTCGTATCTGGAATATTACACTTTTGATAAATTATCTAAATTCTTTATTTCTGATTTTCTAGGTAATTATAGTATTATAGGTATAGGTATAATTCATTCCACTTCCTCACAGCTCATGGCAGACTATCACCTTATAGCAGTGAAGCACAAGTAAAGTAGATAGTGGCAGCTGACACATACATACTGTACATACATACAAAGTTTAACTTTAAACAAGAATGGCTTCCCTTTATATTACATGTTATACAGCAAGGCTAACATTAAAAACATGGATTTTAAGTAAGAAATCTTTGATATAAAAATAGTAACCAGAAGCAGTTTCAATATTTATAAGTAACTTGATGTAATCAGCAGTTGGGTGCAATGGGAAGGCATTTAGAACTTAATATTGTTTTTACTGATTGCAGGAATTTTTGTGACTTGGGTTTTTTTTTTTCCATAAAATGCTGTGCCTCTGTTTTAGATAATATGGGTGACATCCATACAAACATTAGTGTTTAGAGTTTTGTAGGAATTTACAATTATTTGTCAATATGACACAGTGATTTTGCTTTACCTAAAGTTTAAATTAATGATTTAATCATTGAAATAATGAATTCTAAATTTATAATGATTGTAAATTACCTGCTTATTTACTGACACTTTTATTTTCCAATCACCATGTCTTTTCTTATTTTCTTCTTATTTTCTTCTTATTTTCTTATTTTCTTCTTCTTTTTCTTCTTATTTTCTTCTTTTTCTTAAAAAAAATCAAGTCATTTATGTTATTTTTTAAATGTTTTAAAATAAATGAAATACTCTTAATCCAAACAAAGTTAGTTGCAGCTCTTCTCATGTTGCTGCATAGGACATGTTGTCCTGTTATAGAGTATGTTCCACTCCAGCCCAGCCCAGCCATTAGTACAGGTAGTCCTTAATTTACAATCAAGGTTATGAGAATTAGTGTTTTAGCAGTATATGGGTGGATGGATGGATGGATAGACAGACAGACAGACAGACAGATGTAAGGACAACAGGCAGTTTGCTTTTTTCCCCAGGTCCCTAGGCAGAGCTTTGCTGCTTTCTTTAGACATATCCTGTATGGAAAAGACATATTCACTAATGTTGAAGGAAGTAGAGGAGAGCGTCACATTGACTTGAGATATCTGAATATTTACCTAGCTTTAAATGAAGAAATTGCAACTTATTTTTACATATTTCTACTTCTCTTGGCCTTCTTGTACACAAAATGCAAGATGAATGCATGGTGGATTTGAAAGTGTTTCCCATGCACTGATAAAGCCCCATCTTTGAGGGATTTTTGTGCATTGAATTAGCAATTCCTTAGTGCTCTCTGAGCTTGGCTGTTTTCTTGCAGACATGTAATTACCCAAAGAGGTAACATCAAGAGTCCTAGATTAGCACAATGCTACACTAGCACTGATGATGTTACCCGGTTTGGGTAAGGAAAAGTTTTCAAGAAAAAAAAAAAACCAGCTCAGAGAGCATCAAGGACCCCTCATTTCAACCCTGAGCTACAAATATTCTCCTTTATTCGAATCAACAATTCATTCACTCATAATGAATTTTTTGAAGATATTTTCAAATTAGATGATGCAGTACTTGACTTCAGCTTTTAACACAACACTATATTTCAGTTGATCACTGAATTCACTATAAAGTCTGAACTGAGTTTATATCTTACTCTCTTTTCCCCAAAATAAGAGTTTAAAAAGTGCTTTCTGTTCTTCATTTTCTATTATGCCACAATCATTTTAAGTCACAATTGCGATGTTTTTACAACATGTATCTTACAGTTTTGTATCAATGTGTTTTTCTTTTCCCCCCACACACTTATTTTTAAGGGATGCGTAGATGTGGATCTCCCCTTTTTAGTATCTTTAATTAAACACATTTCCAAACACTGTTGTTTTTACATCATCCCAGTAAAAATTCATCCCTAAGTACCAGGGAGATAATGTGTCATAATAAAAACAGTATTGGGAGAAGTGGATGCATTCTTGAAATAAACTTGCAAAAGTTGAGCTTCAATTTCAGAATAACAGCAGAATTGGAAGGGACCTTGGAGGTCTTCTAGTCCAACCCCTTTCTCAAGCAAGAGACCTTATACCATTCTAGACAAATATCTGTCCAGTCTCTTTTTAAAAGCCTCCAGTGATGGAGCACCCATAGCTTCTGAAGGCAAGCTCTTCCACTGGTTTATTGTTCTCACTTGCTGCCGGCTGATTTTAAACATCAGGAATTTCTCAGTTGTATTTGTTTCGCACAGTTCTAATACCCCTGTCTTCCCCTGCTGTTCCAAGCAGTAACATCAAAAACTCCATTTGCAGACAATTTAAATAAATCTTCCCCAACTTTTTTGGTAACCCTTGCTAGATTTAATTTACTGAACCAGATTTTGCTAGAAAAGTTTGTGAGTGGGTGCTATGTTTGCTTGCCTTCTGCTTTCACCAAGACTTCAGGGCCATTTCTTTCTGTAACCATTTCAGTGAGCTGCCATATTTTTAAGTCTGAACCGTCATTGACCCAAGCATGCGCCAAACAATCCACTGTTTCTGGCTCCCGTCTGCTGACTCTGCTTTGCAAGCTCTTCTGTAAGCTTCCGCTGTAGCCTGGAACACAACAGGTGACGATGCCCTAGTGGAAGTGTGCTAGACACATGCCATCCTGCTGCCCCTCCCCCCCTCAATTTCTGGACTGTCTATGTAGCTTTACTTCGATGTGTAAATGCTCTGATAGCGGTTGCCCTGTGAATCTGTGTGGCTCATGTGTCAAAACCCCAAAGGAAGAAAAAAGCTGCTTGTGAATCACTGTGTCTGAAAACCAAAGCGAATGCTATTACATTGCGTTGCGTTCCCATGTTTGGTATAAACGACGCCTGCCATGTTGTGGTACCTTGGTTTTTATTAAGTCATTATTTATCTTTTGACATGCAAAGGTAAGTTTGTGTCTATTGTATGTAAATATGCATTACATTCTGTTTATATGATTTCCTCCCTCCATTAATTAGCGGGGGGGGGGGGATAAAATCCAGTAAAGTTTAAAACATGCAGGAGAAAGTTCATTTCCAAGAAAGTATATTTAAATCTCAAAAGTATTTTATTTTCAGGTGTTTCCCTCTTTACATGATAAAGAGGGTGAAGCTAACTCGGTTTCCCAAAACCTTCAAATTTTCAATTTTAGCAATTTAGCTGGATCCTGAATGTAACATATTTTGGGAAACCCCATATGTTAGCTACCGTGTTTCTCACAAAATATGGCCGGGTCTTATTTTTTTTGAGCCCCGAAAAAACGACTAGGACATCTTTTTGGGGGTGAATTAATTTCTTCTCCCCCCCCCACATACACCAGCGCCGTCTCCAGCAACAACATCTGAGTCGCTCCCGCTTTCCCCCCGTCTCCGTAACAACAGAAGAAAAAAGATTTTGAGGTACCTGGGAGCGCTGCGCACTGCGTTTTGGTTTAATCCTGAGTGGCTGGGTGGGCGTGAGAAGAGCTGAGCGAGCGTCTCTGCTGCTGTTACCCTTGGTACTCCAGCCTTGGGCTCAGCAAGTTTGCAAAAGTCGCGGAAACCGTGGAAGTTACGGAGGCAGCTCCCCCACCCGAGAAGCAGCTGAAACACTTCCACGGTTCCCACCACTGCTGCCGCTGTTATTGGAGACGGCGCTGGCGAGAGAGGGACAGCTGCAGCTCGGCCTGGGCACTTGGAATGCAGGAACAGGCTGTGCACCGGGACTTTTGCAAACTTACAGAACCCGAGGCTAGAGCACTAAGGGTAACAGCAACAGAGACGCTCGCTAGGCTCTTCTCACGCCCACCCAGCTGCTCGGGATTAAACCAAAATGCAGCACACAGCGCTCCCAGGTACCTCAAAAAAAAATTTTTTTTCCCTGTTGTTACGGGGACAGGGGAAAAGTGGGAGCAAGTCAGATATTGTTGTTGGAGACGGCGCTGGCGAGAGAGGCGCCAGCACCAGTGGGAACTGTGGAAGCTACGGAGGCCTGAGAAGCAGCTGAAACGCTGCTGGACATCCATGCCGACGCTGCCCGCCTGCTGACCCGGGTAAGGGAGCCCTCTGTGCTCCACCATGATTGGCTGTTAGGAGCGGCTGATGGTGAGGCATAGCTGCCGGCAGGGTACTCCTAATGGCAAGTTCCCCCCGCCTCCCCCCCCCAATTTCACATGTTTTAAACTAGGCCTAAATTTGGAGGGAGGGGCTTAATTTCATTTTATGCCTAGAAAATATGCTGGGTCTTCCTATTGGGAGGAGCGTAATTGTTGGAGAAACATAGTACTAATATTTCTGTGAATATATATCAACTTAATATATACTTCACATGGTTTGCCAATATCTTGCCAGGGTTTTCACCATTTTTTCACTATTTTTAATGAAAACATGTTTAATTCAGTTTGCTGTGTAAGATATTATTTAAATCATATTTAGTTTCTTTTATTTCTTTGTATAAGGTGGTAGTGAGACATCTCATCATCTGCACACCAGAGGGGTTTGTGTGCAATAATACACATATACGCCTTGCATTCAGAAATTAAGTAACTAGCCATTCCTACCAATTCTTTATAATTTACAGATTTTAAAATCAAATAAATTCAGTGAAAATACATTGAAATGTGGGCTTTGGGGTGTTGTAATAAACTATTATAATTGCAAGTTTAAGCTGATTCAGTTGTAAATTGATAAATCATAATTTTCAATTATGCACATGTGAATTTTTTGAAATAATGTTAAAGAATCCAAAACATAACCCACACTCCCAAAATCTGATTCATTGCTGAGTATAAAGCATATTCCCTCAGTTGAAGATGTAAGAAATGCCATGGATCAAATTTCACTTATCTATCATGATGTAATTACAGTAATTACAGTAATTATTATCTTTTATGGTTGAGTATATACCTCATTTAGAAACTAATATTAAAATCTCCAGGTCTGATAATAGTCATAACAAATATTGAAACAATAAAAACAATCATATTGCAAAAGATAACAGAGTTTGTTAGATAAACATTGATCATAATCATATTTTATCAACTAAAATTACCAGTTACACCTTGTTGAGCATGAAGAGAAAAAAATGTTTATGAGTCAGGGCAGCTACCTGCCTCACGTTGCTTTGAAGTATTAAGGAAATGCACTATAAAACCACATCAGAGCTTTTATCTTGTTCTATCAGATATGTCCTTTATAAAATTGACATAATTTTTAATAATCTGAAATAGATTAAAACTACATGGTCATTTTCTAAAATTTCTAAAACCTTTCACATTAAGTACATTTAAGTCTATTCTGTTGATCCTCAAGTACTAGTCTCTTATAAGATCTAAAGTACTACTTTGTATTTCAAAAATATTCTTCTAAAAGAAAAAAGATGAATCTCAAGACAGTTAAAATAAATTTGGGTCTATGATGTAATTGTGGAGTGAGTGAAACAATGATTTTTCATTTAGGAATTTTGTGCAACCTAATGATTTCTTCAGGAATGTGTTTTGAGAAGAAAACCCCCAAAGTCCCATCTAAATCATATGTCATTGTGCAATTTAGATTTTGCTGCAAAATTATTTTATCTAGGCTAGGAAGGCCTCTATTACAAGCTGACTTTTCTTAACAATTTAAAAACAAGTTCCATTGTCTCTGGAAATTACAAGCAGCTTCCTCCAATATCACTGCAAGTTCATATAGAAGATATTTAAACAAACAAAGGTTCTTCTGAAATGCCCCCCCCCAAAAAAAAAACTTGATACATCTTTGCAAATATTGAAAAAGTGTATGCTTTTGAAAACATTAAGAGGTCAGGTTTGAAATTTTAACATGAAGCTAATTCAACATGGTATGCCTTTAATGTGGCAACTTAAAATTAGATTACGGTTATAACCTCATTGGTTTAAAAATATTCTGAATACATAATTTAATACATGTATTAAATGTATTTTCTTTATTGATAAGATATTTTCCCAGAATAAGCAATAGAGTTATTCAGCATTAACCTAACACCTCAGTATTTTTTCCATTGTGAGATTAAAAGTATAAACAGAATATCTCATAAATCTTTTGGTGATCGTGGTGTTCGTATTTGTCAACTCAGTTAAACACACAAAAACAAGGACAATTAATTATTTAGGCTCATGTAAGAATGTTAAGTTTGCCCAGAGAGTTTTAAAAACTTCTTTTCCATCAAGTGAGCAGTATGGTTCAGTGCTTTTTAAATCTCCAAATTTCACTCTGCTTTTTTAATCATGACAAAGTTAAACTGTTATTCAAATCATCCAAATTCTTAATTTATCTTACAATCTATCTCCTTGCTTTTTCAAAAAAAAAAAAAAAAAGATGGTCCAAGGGAAACACGTTGTGACAGTGGACTTTTAATACTGAGATTTGTTGACAGAAAATGAGTTTGTAGTTGTAGATGCTGCCGTTTGTTTCATAGACACACTTTGGTGTGTCACTTGGGAGGTTTGGCCTAATACAGGTGATCCTTGACTACAATCATTCATTTAGTGACTGTTCGAAGTTACAACAGCATTGAAAAAAGCGACATTGCCATTTTTCATACGACTGTTTCAGCTTCCCTATGGTCGTGTGATCAAAATTCAGATAGCAACGGAATATTTAGTGAATATTTAGATGGCAACTCATATTTAGTGTCCTGGGTTCATCTTTTGCGACCTTCTGACCAGCAGAGTCAAATGGGGAAACTGGATTCACTTAACCATTGTGCCACTAATTTAACAACTGCAGTGATTCACTTAACAACCATGACAAGAAAGGTCGTAAAATGAGGCAAAACTCGCTTATCAACTGTCTTGCTTAGCAGTGGAGATTTTGGGCTCAATTGTGGTTGTAAGTCAAGGATTGCCTGTAATGGTGTTTTGAGCAAAACTTGTAAGTATGGTAATTGCATCCTTGAGCTCTTGCATTCTCTGAGAATCAAAAGAGAAATGGACTAGCTTCGATTGCATGAAATCACCACCCCACGGAAGTAGCCACCCTTGTCTTAATTGGCTGGCAGAAGAAGAAACAGGATGTTGCTGAGGTCTTATGCTAGCTTAAACAAGTTAACCAGCCTTTAGTTAACATCTCTGCTTTAACCAAACATTCTGCATCTCTGCTGAATAGTAAACGGATGTGCTCTGTATCTTTCAGATGACCCGGAAACACGGGATGCCTGGTGGGCAGAAGTTCGTCAAGAAATCAAATCCCATGCGAAAGCATTGGGATGCCACGCTGTCGTGGGCTACAGTGAATCAACTAGCATTTGGTAACTCACTGGCTCAGTTTCTCTGATAATTAAAACACTTTATCTCTGCAAGCAGCAGAAGGAAGGGGTAAAAAGAGAAGATTGGTTGTATAAAGCTGCGCCAATGGGAAAGTAGGAAGGCTCAGGATGATGGGGCATGTAGTAATATAGCCACTTAGCTGCTGGGAAGTGGCAACGGTTTAGGATGCTACTTCTGCATTGCTGCTGTTTCCTTTGGTGAACAAAAAACCGACAAATTCTTCTGAACAGCAGAATCTTCCTTTGTATTACCTGTGGCACAAGGCATCTTCACTTGAAGCCTTGTAACCTTTTTTGATCAGTGATCAAGCGATCAAGAGGAGATGCCATTTGGGGACGTGAAGGCACAGAACATAGGAGACAACACTGACTTGAGGATACGGGGGGGAAAAGAGTTGGGAAATGGTCCACTATGTAAAGGGGACGATGCCCCCTTTAAGACTTGTGGACTTCAACTCCCAGAATTCTTGATCCAGCATGGCTGGCTCAGGAATTCTGGGAGTTGAAGTCCACAAGTCATAAAGGGGCCATGATTCCCCACCCTCGCTCTACATAACGGAATTCATCATATCAGCAACTACAGATAGTCCTTGATTTATGACAGGTCATTTAGCGACCGTTCAAAATCATGATGGATCTCCCCAGGGGATTTACCACCTAGTATCAAAGTTTCAGTGGCCACTACTGCCCTCCCCCCTCTCACTCCCCAGTCACATGACTACATTTCAGGCACTCAGCGACTAGCTTGCATTTAAGGCCATTTGCAGCATTTGCCATATAGCATTTGCTTTCAGTTTTCAGCAAAATTGTCCCATCATGAACAGTTGGTTCACAACGTTTGCAACTGCCACAAAAAAAGTTTGTAAAATCTGGTCGGTCGCATGACAACCTGCTTTACAACTGTCACAACCTGGTATCGTGATGGGCAGACGCCATTGCAGGCATAAAATCAAATACTAGCTGTATTTGATTGATGTGTAAAGGTAATATATTTACTTTTTTGCCTGGCCCTTCCTCAGATCCAGGTCTGGGGGTTCCCACCCATCAACTTAAAATTCTCAGCCTGGAAAAAGCCCTGAACCCTAGGTTGCCATTTTAGTTTTAAAACCGAGCATCCAGCACGCCACATGGGAGCCTAATGTATCCCTCAGGCTTTTACCACTGTACTTTGAAAAGGACTTGTCCTTATCACAATCAAAATAACCATCTATATTATAGCAGGCAGCTTATTTTTCAAAACTCCTCTGCTCCAAACGTTCACTTTCAACATGGATTTGGGTTGTGGCGTCTTCATTTTTGGGAAGAGATTTGGCAATGCATATGACTGAACCCATGATTGATTTTCTTTCTTTTTTGTTTTTCCTTCCTTCCTTCCTTCCTTCCTTCCTTCCTTCCTTCCTTCCTTCCTTCCTTCCTTCCTTCCTTCCTTCCTTCCTTCCTTCCTTCCTTCCTTCCTCCTCCCCCTCTCTCTCTGTCTCTCTCTCTCCCCCTGTTCCTTTCTCTTTTTCCTTTCCCTTCTCTTTTTCTTTTTCCTTCCTTCCTCTTCCTTTCTCTCACCCCCCCCCCTTTCTTTCTTTCTTTCACAGTGAGGAGGTCTGTATTTTGTCTGCCTCTGGCACAGCAGCTGTGCTGAATCCCAGGTTTCTCCAGGATGGAAACATGGAAGTCTGTTTGGAACCAAGGTTGTCATGGCAGCCTGGCTACTTTTCCATAGGGTCAGAGAAGGGAGAGGTTGATTTTTTTCCTCAAAACCAAGATAGTTCTTCTCTATTAGGGTAGGTTACCAGTGGTACAGCACAGAATGCGGGGGCCAACTACTTTACTGATTTTTCACTAACAACAGCAGACGTTGCGGGACTGCCCCAATCACTAGTCTTACTGCTTTAAAATTTCTAACAGCCTGAATAAGGTAACCATTTGGCTACTAACAACAGAATGCAAATCCTTTCCCATGTTTCAAACTGTCCCTCTCCTAACGCTGAGTGTGCAAGTGACTCTTTGTTTCACACCATTGTCAAAATTTTATGATACACTAAAGCAAGGTTTCCCAACCTTGGCAACTTTAAGGCGCGTGGACTTCAACTCCCAGAATTCCCCAACCAAACATAGAGATTTGCCTCTCCTTTTCAAGTCACAGCAAAGCCTCAGTTCACGGAGCTCCATTTCAGGGTCCAGATTTTTCTCTCAATCTACCCCCTCCCTCCAATAACTGTACAGTTCTGGGTGAGAGAGCTGAATCTACATTATACTTGGGTCGGCTATGACAATTTATTTCTGACATGATTTGTCATGGTGTCAGTCCGCAAAGGCCTGTAAAATTGCCACAAAGGACACCCTGTACGATTTTACAGGCCTTTTGACTGTAACACAGTTCGCCTCCTCCCTCATCAGTCAAATCAAGGTTTCACCAAATATAATTTTTCAATAGAAAATGATCAAGTTCAGCTCTTCAGAAAAAAAAAACACCCTACCAAAATGTATTAAGTGAAAAAAAATGCTGATTTTTTTTTTTTACTAGCTCTGATGTTGCCAAGTCATTCTTTTGGGAGATGACCATCATGTTCAGCATGA
The DNA here is from genome assembly GCA_033807585.1 of Hydrophis major. Taxonomy (NCBI): domain Eukaryota; kingdom Metazoa; phylum Chordata; class Lepidosauria; order Squamata; family Elapidae; genus Hydrophis; species Hydrophis major. Next base: position 205,568,319 of record CM066331.1, read on the forward strand.
TGTGATCCCCCAGAAGACAGTACCATATTGTCCCAGATGGTTGGGGAGATTCTTCAGAAGGGTATGAGATTGTAGAGGGGGCTGAGAAAAGATAATTATTGCTCAGAAACATGTCTTGATCAACAAAAAGATGAAGAAATACCACTGACCCCTACATTTTGTTTCTTAATAAAAACATTCTGTAGCTTTTAAGGATTCCACCCTACCCAGAGTTGCTCAATGATGAATGGTCTCCAAATTTGATAGATAAATAACTAAATAAAATAAATGTTTTTATAAAAAATAAATTTCTCTAGCAGGTGACACTTAGTTGCTGATTTGCATTCATAGCCAAATTTGCTTTAAAAAAAAACTACTTGTAGTTGTCTTTCTGACCCGCTAAAACTGTTCTTTCTTTCATGACACAAGTTTTTCCATCCCTACCCAAATAATCACTTCATGAACTCTAAACCTAACAAAAATGAGTATTTGTATTGTTTTGTGTTTTTTAGAGCTACTGAAACCAAATTCACAAAAAGCTACATGGTTTCTATTAATCTGTCCATGCATGTGTATCTGTCCGGAGTTGGTGTGGTTTAAAAAGGGGAAGGGGAAATTAATTATCTGGCCTCTTGGAAGAATGTCTGTTGATTAACTTGTTCAAATGCAAAAAAAAAAAAAGGTTTATAAAAAAAAAGCTGACTGGCCAGCCATGTACAGGTAGCCCTCAACATACGACCACTGTTGCGACTGAAATTCCTGTTGCTAAGCAAGGCATTAAGTGAGTCATAGCCATTTTTATCCTATTTTGGCACCGTTGTTAAGTGGATCACTGCAGTTGTTAAGTGAATTGTGCAGTTTTAAGCAAATCTGGCTTCCCCCCATTGGCTTGGTTGTCAGAGCTGCCTGGAAAACTCACAAAGGGTAAGACCCATGACCCTGGGACACTGCCGTTGTCTTAAGTAGTGCCGGTTGCCAAATTGTGATCGCATGACCTCGAGGATGCTTCAACGGTTTTAAATGTGAGGAGTGGTCATAAGTCACTTCTTTTCAGTTCCCTCATAACTTTGAACTATAACTAAACCAGTGTGGTTGTAAGTCAAAGACTACCTGTATAGGATATCTGTATATAAGCCATGTGTGAACCCCCCACTTCAAGCAACCAACCCTGTTTGGAAAGTTGGTGTCCGAAAGGTAATTTTAGACTTCTCAACCTTTTGTCTCTTAGGCTAGAGGAATCCTTACCTCCCGGTTGTGGCTTCTGCCACATCCCTTATGATGAGCTGAACATGCCATTCCCAGCTCGCCTTGCTTACTGCTGCAGCTGCAGGAAGCAGAAAGTGCCCGATGTTCTTTTCACGACCATAGACCTGCCTGTGGACGCAGTGGTGTTTGGGAAAGGATGCCTCATCCAAGCCAGGTGGGAATACAGGAAGAAAAGACCTATTGTTAAGTATATCCTGCCTTTCTTATTTCAAGAAGTATCTCAAGGTGGCAAACATCCACCTTCCTCCTCCTATTTTCCCCACAACAACAACCCTGTGAGGTGGTGGGTTGGGCTGGGAGAGAGTGACTGGCCCAAGGTCACCCAGCTGGCTTTCATGTCTAGAACTCCCAATCTCCTGGTGATTGGCCTAAAGTCGGCTAGCCAGCCAGCTTTCATGGCTAAGAGGATTAGAATTCACAGTTTCCTGGTGATTGGTCCAGAGACAGCCATCTTTCATGGCTAAAGACTAGAATTCACAATCTCCCAGTTTCTAGCCTGGTGCTTAACCACCAGACCAAACTGGCCCTACTTAAGTGAACATGTTTTGTTCACAGATAAGCAATCTGCTGTCCCTGGCCCATTCTTTAGCAGTGAAGGACATTTGGAAGAAAGAGATCCCACAGAATACAGCGAGGTTTCTTAGCAGAATAGCCTTGGCCAAGCACAACACTTTTTTCTGCTGAACTAGCAATTCAGTTCATTGTGGCTTTTCTCTTTAAAATGCCATTCTCTCTGTAAATGCTGCAAAAAGTCTAGGGTTTCCATAAGTGCTCTCAGCACTTACATAGATTTTATACCCCTGTTGCTTTCTAGTTTCTACTTTCACTTTTCTTCTATACTTCATGAGACAAAAAATACCCCAAGGCTCTAGAAAGAGTGCAGTGAAGAGATGCAAAGATAATGGGATCTGGAGGCTAAATCATTCAGTGAAATAGCTAAGGGAATGAGATATATTTAGTCTAACGAAGAGAAGGTTCAGGAGAGACATGATAACAGTCTTCCACTACTTGAAGTCCTGTCACAGGGAAGAAGGGGTCAATTTATTCTCCAAAGCGCCTGAGGGCAGGACAAGAAGCAATGGATGGAAACAAATCAAGGAGGGAAGCAACGTAGAACTAAGGAGAAATTTCCTGACAGTGAGAATAATTAATCAGTGGGATGTCTTGCCCAATTAACCAGTGGAATAGCTTGCCTCCTGGGGTGGAAACTGCATCGCTGGAGGTCTTCAAGAAAAGACTGGACAACCATTTGTCCAGGATGGTATAAGGACTCCTACCTTGAGCAAAGTGTTGGACTAGAAGACCTCCAAGGTCCCTTCTAGCCCGATGACTCTATGTTTCCTTAAGGCCACATGCCTTGAAATTTATTGTTCCCTCCCCAATAGGCTATGTAGGCTGAAAAAGAAAGCCCAAGCCGAAGCCAACGCAACCTGCATCAGTAACCTGTTGCCATTTATGGAGTATGAAGTACACACTCAGTTGATGAATAAGCTGAAGCTGAGAGGGATGAATGCCCTCTTTGGCCTACGGATCCAGATCACGGTGGGAGAAACGATGTTGATGAGTCTGGCAGTAAGTTTTCCATTTGTGTTTTAAACAATTTGATTTTTTTTTTCTAATCCTCTAAGACAGAGGTGTCCAACTTGCATCGGCATGGCAGTGTCACGTGACGTACCGGGACATTTCCCCCCTTCACTAAACCAGGCCTGTCCAGCACATGACACAAGCCGCAAGTTTGACAGCCCTGCTCAAGTACATTCTCCCTCCAGTTTTTCATCCCAGAAAAATACTTAAGCATTGAACAAATTAGGATGGTTTTACATGTCTTATAAACCCAGAATGTCAAGATTTGTCGGCTTAGTCATTTAAAAAAAAAAAAGGTTGTAAGAAAGAAACAGCTTTTTAAAATAAACCATGAAGATTTCAAAATGGAAAGACTTACAATAGTCTTTTTCTAAAGTTAATGAAGAGCAGCTAGAAGCCAGTTTCTGGTGTTTCAGTCCACTTTAAAAGTTTCTACCACAATAAAGGCTACTAATTAAGATCTCTTTAGAGGTCAGATGTTATCCCTCATCACTGATTTTGTGGGATTATATCTACAGCATGTAATGGTGCCTTTTGTGTTTGACATTAAATGCACAGAGATAACCCGTGAGCTTAAATTGCCAAGATTTCTACAAATTCAGGTTTATAACTCTTTGATCAGGGGTCTCCAAACTTGGCAACTTTTAAGACTTGTGGGACTTCAACTCCCAGAATTACCCAGCACATTCCTGGAGACATAGCACAGCTGGTTGAGGAATTTTGGGAACTGAAGTCCACAAGTCTTAAAGTTGTCAAATTTGGAGACCCCTGGTCTAAATCAGAGTTTCTCAATCTCAAGAGCTTTAAGAGGCTGCGGACACCATTAAAGAAAAAATATATATCTAGTTTTGTTTCTACTTGGAAATTTCTGAATACGTTGAAGTCCACACATCTTCAGGGTGCTATGTTTGAGGAAACTGACCCAGATAAACAGTCAATAGCACATTTTAAGCCCTTACATTTTTTATACCAATAGGAGGAAGGTGTTAGATTGTGTTTCCCACAAAGCCTTATTTTCTTACTGGCATACTTTTTTTACAGTCTGCTACAGGGGTTTACCTGGCTGCTTTACCTACTCCTGGTGGTATTCAGATTGCGGGAAAAACTCCCAGTGATGCCACTTATGAACAGCATATATCTCATATGCAGAAGAAAATCAATGACACAATCACCAGAAACAAAGAGCTGTATGAGATTAACCCTCCGGTAAGCCATGTTGTATAAGTACTGACACAATTTAAGTCAAATGCTTCTCATAAGGCAAGGACATTTATCCCTACAGGTAATCCTTGACTTACAACCACCATTGAGCCCATAATTTATGTTGCTAAGTGAGAAATTGGTTAAGTGTGTTTTGCCCCATTTTATGACCTTTCTTGCCCCATTTCTTAAGTGAATCACAGCAGTTGTTAAATTAGTAACCTAGTAGTAAAGTGAATCTAGCTTCCCCTATTGACTTTGCTTGTCAGAAGGTTGCAAAAAGGGATCACACGATCCTGGGACATCACAACCATCGCAAATATGAACCAATTGTCAAGCATCCGAATATAAATCATGTGGCCATGGGGATTCTGCAGGGGTTGTAAGTGTGAAAAATGGTCATAAGTTACTTTTTTCAGTACCGTTGTAACTTCAAACAGTCACTAAATGAACTGCTGAAAGTTGAGGACTACCTGTATTATGAATGAAAGCTTAAATGTAGTTGACTTCTGAAAATATAAAGCTAATCAATGTGTAAAGAGAGAACCCAATAAAAATAAGGAGAGAGAAGAAAGTGGTTCTAAAACTAAACAGGTTCAACAATAAAAGGGAGGGAAAAGTTACTCATTTTGATGAGGACAGAAATACTAAGAGATCTCATACCCTTTTTTTTCTTTATGTTGGAAGAAAGTTGTGGTGGTAACAGTGAAATGTTTAAAGCTCTTTTGTGAGATTCAATAAATGTGAGATGCCTACATGATACCATATTGTTCTGCGTAGGAGACATCTGAAGAAATTGTAGGTTCTCCCATTCCAGAACCAAGACACCGGACCAGGTTGCTAAGATCTCAGTCTGAAAGCTCTGATGAAATTGCAGAATTGGACCTCTCTCATGGCAAGAAAGACGCCTTTGTGTTGGAGGTGTGTTCGCCTTCAGAAAAGTTCATCTTCTACCTGACTTATAAAGAATGAACGAAATTCATTTATTGAATTACAGAACCATGTCGTTTGTGGTTAAATATTCTTGCATTCTATAGATAGCATATCTGATTTTGTGTGTGTGTGTAAGGGGGGGGGAGGGAGGGAGAGAGAGATATTTAATAAAAACAGCTATTGTAAACCACTGCCTTAAGAAAGTTCAAAATATTCTTAAAAATCCATCTCATCCTGGGTACCTTTTTTTTTTTTTTTTTAACTATTACCATCTGGCAGATGGTACCAGATAATAAAAGCAAGGACCAATAGGCTGAAAAACAGCTTCTATCCCAGAGCAGTAACTCGATTGAATTCTACTGTATAGTGCAATATTAAGGGGCTATCAGGGGTTTTCAATTCAATTGTATAGAACACGAAGGATGTGTTTGTGTTTTATGTGTATAGTTATAATGTACACTGAAGGTGGCATTTAATTTGTTGTATGAGGTGCAATGACAAATTTAGTTTAGTTTAAAGAGCTTTAAACTAAACTAAACTTTGCATTTTTTAAAATAAGCAGCATGTGTGGTGGAATCTGCAACTAGAGTTGGGGTGAATTAAGAGACTGGCTAGCTTCAAATCCCGACAGGAAATAAATAAGTGTTCTACCCTTAGAATACTATATCCAGTTCTGGTCATCATGATACAGAAAAGATGCTGAAGCCCTAGAAAGAGGGCAGAGAAGAGCAGCAAAGATAATAAAGAGTCTGGAGGCTAAATCATGTGTAGCCTATCAAACAAAAGGACATGATAGCTGTCTTCTAGCACTTGAGAGACTATCACAGAGAAGAGGAGTTATTCACCAGAGGGCAGAACAGGAAATAATGGGTGGAAGCTTGTTAAAGAGAGATACGGCCTAGAAGTAAGAAGAAATTTTCTGACAGTGAGCGCATTAATCAGTGGAATAGCTTGGCTGCTGGAGTTGTCGGTTGCACCATTACTTGAAGTTGTCACAAATAGAATGAACAACCGTTTGGCTGAGATATATATAAGATTCCTGCCTTGCGCAGGGGGTTGAACTAGAAGACCTCTAAGGTCTCTCCCAACCCTATGATTCTGTGGAAAGGAAGCAGCAGAGATTTGACTTTTTCTGAAATCCTTGGAGCCCCTGTCTGTTTTTTTGTGCAGTTAGTCTGGTGAGATTTTTAAAAAAAAAAATACCGGTAGGTGAGTAACAATAAAATAACATCTCTGGTGTCATTCTGGTTCCTTGCACCTGACAATATGTATATTTCAGAAAGGTTTAAAAAAAGAAATGATAAAAAAAACCTCACTAATGCTGAGATTTTAATTTTAATAGACTAAAATGTTTAAATCTATTAACGAGTGCCCAAGTGTTTAATTTTAAAACTCTGGATATATGGGTTAGGCTTCTGAAAATGGTGGGATTCAAATTTTTTTACTACTGGTTCTGTGGGCATGGCTAGGGGGTGTGGCTAGGTTGGCATGGTTTTTGGGGGGAGGGCTTTGTGTAGCGCGCACACACACACACACACACACGTTTTTGGGCCTTCTGGGCCTCAGGCAAGCCTCCTGGGGAGGCGTTTTTGTTCCCAGGAGGCTTCCCTAGGGCTCAGGAAGACAGAAAACTGAGCCTGGGGGGGCACAGCCCCCTCCTGCTTCATTTTGGGGCCTTCTGAGCCTCAGGGACGACTCCAGGAGGATGTTTTTGCTCCCAGAAGGCTTTTCCTGGGGCTCAGGAAGCAAAGAAACAGAGCATGGGGGGGACGCCCCCCCCCACGCTTCGTGTTGGGGCCTCCCTGGGGTGCAGGAAGGAAAAAAAACTGGAGGGGAGGCAGAGGGTGTCAGTGCTGCCAACTCTCACGCAATCAGAGTGAGACTCACGCAATTCAACCAATTTTGACTGTCTCACTCTGATAAACGAAATCTCACGCTAAAGGCCCGAGAGATCTTCCTTGCAATGGGAATTCCGGCCTCGAATAAAGGCGCGCTTGTGGAATAAGACCCCCTCCACCCCAAATTTTATTTCTAATTCATCTTAGATTTGCAATTTAAAGCAGGCTAATCCGCTTGCAAATTTGCCGAAGAACGGCGGGTTTAACAGAAAGAAACTCCCCTCCCCGTCTCTTTCCCCCGTGGCCACACCTCTCTAGCAAACTAATCTGAATTTTAACCCTTCAAAAACCGTAGCTCCTTGCCTCTAATTTTGCTTTAGATGTGATTTTTCAGGGGATCGGTGGCTCCGAGCAGCCGCTCGCCTCACCGATAAAAATATATTTGTTTTTCGATTGTACTAAGGGCATTGGTGAAGTGTTCCCTGGTTTATTTTTCCTTTTGCCCTTTTTATGCAAGCTGCATCAGCTATTCAAAAGTTAGAATGGAATAGAATTGGAATGAAACTGGAATGGAATGGAATAAATTGGAATGGAACTGGAATAGAACAGAACAGAAAACTATTGTCACTTTAAATGTACACTAATCAGCATACATTAAAACAAAATTTCGTTGCATTCAGTTCTCAAAATATAACCATTACGCATATACCCGCATATACCCGCATATACCCACATACACATACATATATGACAAAGAAACATCACAGTCCATTTCAAATAATTACCCAATTATTTTTTCAAACCTTTTATGAAACTGAAAGGCCTATGCTATGTCTCATTGGTTTTCATAGTCAAGTTCCCTCACTGAAGAAAAATGTATTTTTGTAATATGTGTCCTCATTTTTTTTCTTATGCCTATGGGTTAAAATGTATGTATGTATGTATATGTCCAAATCATGACTAAAGTATGCATCAGATTGCACCATTTAAAATGTAAAATTGTCAAAGCTCCCTACCGTGGAAGGGGGGACACCCCCCTTCCACACCATCCCCCCCTCGGTTGCTTCGCTCCCTCGGGCTTGGTCGCTCCGCTCCCTCGCAGTGTCTCACTCCGAACTATCACTCAAGGTTGGCAGCCCTGGGGGGGTTGTTTTGTTTTTTGCCTTCCTGGGCCTGGGGGAAGCCTCCTGGGCAAAGCAGTAAGTAAGCGAAGGGAGTCCTGGCACAGCTGATCGTAAGAACAGCTGATTGTCGGGAGGGGGAAAAAAAAAGAAATAACTGAAGGAGTGACTGGGCAGGCTAGCATCGGGTGGGCAAGCGGCAACCAGGCAACCATGTTGGGGGCGTGGCCAGCCAGAAGTTACCATCAGTTTGGCAACCCATGCCAAATCCTTGCTACTGCTTCGCCTGAACTGGTGTGAACCGGCTGAATACTACCACTGCTTTATATAGTACGTTTATTAAATATGCTTTCCACATAGAATATGTCTTGATAAAGAACATTTCAAAGACCAAATTATTATGTGTAGTTATTGTTTTTTTCCCTCAGATTGATGATACAGATGCAATGGAAGACGTTCATTCTTTGTTGACAGATATCCCTCCACCCTCAGGTACAGTTGAGTTTTTAAAATTCTGATAATATTATAAAATGCTCCCAAAGGTTTGACAATAGCCAGTACTCTTTTCACAGTAAGTAGAATAATCCCATTTACATTTTCTATTAGAAGAGGTCATACTTTTAGGTTTCCTGAATTTGATCTTATAAAAAGTAAGTCCATTTATTGTTAGATAGCTAGAAAAGTTACATAATTTGCAAACTCAATAGATATTTGCTTGTATGTAACGAAGGTGACACACTTTATTGTAGATTTGTGTATTTAATAAGTACTTTCAGTGTCTCAGTGTACTAGAACCTAAGTTATATTTAATTGAATTGAACTGATTTATTCGTTCCTAAATATATATACATATTTCTTTAGAATATTACTAGATTGCCTCTTTCTCAAATAATACCATGCAAATAGAAAGCACAGTGATTTCATGAATCAACAATGCTGAAAACCTGAGCAAATGAAAGAATACCATTATCATCATCTTTTTTTAATACTAAAACACTGAATTTGTTCTTTGTCAGGCTTTTATAGCTGCAATACAGAAATTATGCCTGGAATAAACAATTGGACTTCTGACATACAGGTAAAATAGTATTAATATACTCAGATCAATTTTCAGACTAATAAAGTATGCAAAACTACTTTTCTTTCACCATATTAATTTGCTTAAATTCTGTTTTTGGCATATCGAAAATGTGGGTTTCCCCCACCACATAAATTATGTACTGTAGATCCAAGCAAGTTTATCTCAAATGAGGCCCCACAATTAAGAATGTTTCCTCTCTCTGTGTCAGTTCCATAACCATAGCTGGTAAAGAAACTTGAAAGAAAATATAGGTAGTCCTCAGCTGACAACTGTTCATTTAGTGACTGTGAAGTTACAACGGCACTGAAAAAAGTGATTTATGACCATTCGCCACACTTATGACCGTTGCAGCGTTCCCGTGGTCCCGTGATTCACAACTGGATGCTTGACAAGTGATTCACATTTATGATGGTTGTAATATAGTAGGATCATGTGATCAACGTTTGTGACCTGCTGACAAAGCAAAGTCAATGGGGGAAGCCAAGTTCACTTTACAACCATGTTACTAATTTAACAACTGCAGTGTTTCACTTAACAACTGTGATAAGAAAAGTCGTAAATTGGAACAGAACTCACTTAACAAATGTCTCACTTAAGCTACAGAAATTTTGGACTAAATTGTAGTCAAGAGCTACTTCTATAGATTATTATCCCACACATAAAGCTTGCCATAAAGCTTCCTTGCAATAAATGTCCAGTCTTAACACTTGATCCAAAGATTGTGTTCCCAGTCCTGTATCTCTTCTCTTATACCAATGTATTTATTTTTCATTTATGGTTGCAAAATTTATTCATTCCAATCTACATGGGATTGTCATCAGCCTAAAATGCATCATACCCAGAGGTGCTATTCAGCCATTTCGCACCTACTCAGGCGAACCGGGAGCAAGAATTTGGTGTGGGTTGCCGAACCAGTAGCAACATCTTGCTGGCCATGCCCCCAACCCAGTTGCCTGGTTTCCGTTCATTCGCTTCCCCCAGCCGCCCGATGCTCGCTTGCCCCAGTTTAAAGGAGGACTGCTCCCCCGCCCTAGCCATGCATTTTCAAGCAGCCACTTGAAAACACATGACTGTGGGTGGAGCAGCGGTCCGTTAACCTACAAAACTGTTCCAAGGCTGGATTCTTCATGGACACTAGAAGTATCACTTCCCCTTGTGAGAAAAGTGCCTGGAGCGAGAGGGAATGAAGGCTGACAGGGGTGTGTGTGAGAGAGAGAGAGAGAAGAAAGAAAGAAAAAGGAAGGAAGAAAGGGAGAGAGAGTGTGTGTGTGGTGTGTGAGAGAGAGAGAAAGAAAGGAAGGAAGAGAGAGAGACACAAAGAGACAAAGAGAAAGAAAGAAAAAGAAATAGGAAGGGGGAGAGAGAGAGACAGAGAAAACTCTGTGCTATTATTTTTAATTGTTCCATCATTTATTATGTGTCAATATTTTACACTGTCCTTACACCTAGAGTGATTCTACTGCCTTTCTTTTGCCCAGGGCTACCACATTTTTTCAGGGTTTACATGCATTCAATGTCTCTAGTCCAGAGCATAAATACATGTGTGTTTAACAGAGTTGAAAGGGGGTTTGGAGGCCTTCTAGTCCAACCCCCAGCTCAGGCAGGAAAACTGAGGATGCCAAACTCTGAGTAGGGGTCCTGGGAAAGGTGTCAGAATAACACTTAGAAGGGACTTAGGGGGAACCCTATACCATTTCAGAGAAATGGCTGTCCAGTCTTTTAAAAACTTCCAGTGATTGAGCACCCAGAACTTCTGGTGACAGGTAGTTCCACTGGTTAATTGTTCTCACTGGTTAATTGTTCCCACTGGTTAATTGTTCTCTGTCAGGAAGTTTCTCCTTAGTTTTAGGTTGCTTCTCTCTCTGTTCAGTTTCCATCCATTGCTTCTTGTTTGCCTTCTGGTGCTTTGGAAAATACATTGCCCCCCCCTTTCTTTCTGGCAGCCCCTTAAAGGCCTGTTGCCTAGCGCACTGTTGGGTGAAGCATGTGAGCCATTTCCTCCTTTCAGTGGTCCATGAAAGGACATCTATAGTATGTAGATAATAAAGTCAAAAAAAGATGAACAACATTTTTACAGAACTATAGATAAGTTGAGGCTGGGTGGGACAAGGAATGGCTGGGAAGGGAGGGGCCAGGTGAGCCCTTGATGTGAGTGACATTGAGTTGGCCACACCCACTCAGCCACACAACCACCAAGCCACATCCACGGGCACATGACCACGAAGCCACACCTACCAAATAAGCCACGCCTACAGAACCGGTAGTAAAAATTTACAGAACCGGTAGTAAAAAATCCCACCACTGATCACACCTGATCTAGTTGGCATTAAATCATCCTAGAATAAATTTTATTTTTCTTTTGTCTCATACCTCAGTTGTAATTCAGCCAATAATAAGACATTTATTTATACTTAAGGATGGCAATTCACGATCTTGTTTTTCTGCTTCAGATGTTTACGTCTGTAAGAGTCTCCAGACTTAGCAATATTACCCTCACAAACCAAACTCTGAACAAGACCTTTAATGATCTCTGTGAGAATCTATTAAAGGTAAGAGAATGCTCACTGGAATTAATCTACTTATTTGAACTACTTGTTTAATGAGTCCTTTGCTTTAGGTGTGTTTGCTTGCTTTTCTGGTGTAAATTATAGATGACTGTTAAATCAATGACTATTATATAGAAGACATCAAATATCCTGTGTAAAATAATAACCAAATGACTTTGTTTATTGTTACTACATTATCTTCCTATCTTCCCAAAAATCATGAGCTAACCTTTGCAGTCTATCCATGGTCTATTTAATTAGATGTATTATCTTTGGCAATCCTTTACATGCTGCAAAACTTATGGCTATTCATAGTACTTTTTGCACCCCAACTTCTTTAATTTACAATTTAATTTAATTTTACAATTTCAGACTGTTACAAGATTTTATAGCTGTTTTTATTCTAATCAATTGTGACTCTTTTGGTTATTTGTGTTTTGGTCAATGACCAAAATAAAATCAAAACATAAAAAATACTCATGGTAAAAAATTAAAATAACAGAATTATAGAATTATAGAATCCAAAGACTATATTACCATCACCTATCCTAAATATCACATATTACGAAGATCCTGAATTTTTCAAGAATCTTGGGAAAGCCTACATTTTAGGACTAACTTCAATTCAAGTGAAATCTATTCTAAAAAATTGCACTGTACTGGACAGTTTCTTGCAATTTACATCTCTGAAGAAAAAAAACTGAACATTTGTAAATTACTTTCCAATCTAAATTAAATCCAGATCAAAAGGATGTATTCAACAGATACAGCATTCATGGTACTGATTAATGCTCTGATTTAAAGTCAAATAAGATTTGGTTTGCCAAATTTGCTATCTGAAACAGTTCTGGATCTGATAAAATAATACATGTCTGTGATCTTTAATTTTTCTAAAATCATATGGATTTCTTTTCTGAAATGAGTCATTGTACAGCTATCTAAAAAAACAAATACTCCTTGTCCTACTCCTCAGGCAGGCATCAGGAACATTTTATTTGCATACATTTGGAGTTGAAGTGTATTCAAGGCCCATTTACTTAGCTGTGAGTTTTTCCAGTTACACAAACAATGTCATCAGCTGGGTCATCTTTTCATGGGGACCGCATTTTCTCACTAACCCTCTCTGTTTAGGGTATCATGTTCAACAGATCAACTAGGGGTTATAAAGAAATTAAACCAATATTTTCCCACTTTTCATAGTATGCTAAGCATTGGTATAAACAAGGGGTCAACAGCGTGGTAATCTGCAAGTACCATCAAATTATCCTTCATACTTGCCAACTACTCAACTGCCCGTTTACATTTATAGATAGATAGATAGATAGATAGATAGATAGATAGATAGATAGATAGATAGATAGATAGATAGGCAGGCAGGCAGGCAGGCAGGCAGGCAGGCAGGCAGGCAGGCAGGCAGGCAGGCAGGCAGGCAGGCAGAATGAGAGAGAGGGGATGAGATAGGTAGGTAGGTAGGTAGTTAGATAGAAGATAAATTGCTAGGATGAGATGGAGGGATAGATGGATGGGAGCTCCAAACTCTGGTTGACTTCTTTCCACACAACATGACTTGCAAGTTTATGAAGAACTTTTTTCAGAAGACATAAGAAAGGACTATGCAATTGGAACTTGGCTTCCTGGAAATCTGAACATTTTTTAAAGAGAACGTTGTTATCTAATACATCTGGGAATCTGGGGAGATAATGAAATTAACAGAGAGCCAGTTTACTTCAGTGGTTTAGGCTCCAAGATAGAATATGGGAGACTGCCGAGTTCTCATCCTTGACACCCCAGCTGGGTGACCTTGGGCCAATCACTCTCTCAGGCCTAGGAAGAAGAAAACAATGACACATCCGAAATATTGCCAGGAAAACTGCAGGACTATAGGCAGTCCTCAACCAACGACCATAAGTGGGATCAGAATTTCCGTTGCTAAGCAGAGTGATTGTTAAATGAGTCATGCCCAATTTTATACCCTTTTTTGCCATGGCTGTTAAGAGAATCACTGCAGTTGTTAAGTAAATCACATGGTTGTTATGCATTCCCCATTAATTTTGCCAACTGAACAACGTTGCAAATGGTGACCGCATGCTTCAAGCACACTGCAACTCTTGTAACTACATGCCAGTTGCCAAGTGCCCAAATTTGGATCCCATAACTTTTGGGGATGCTGCCACGGCCATAAGCACAAGGAGCAGACGAAAGTCCTTTTTTTCAGAGCTGTTATAACTTTGAAGGTTGCTAAATCAGTGGTTGTAAATTGAGGACTATCTGCAATTCAGGCAGTTTCCAGGAATCAACAATGACTCAAAGCCACACACACAGTGACATGGGGGTTTGGATGAGCAAAAGTAAGACTTGTGTGTTGCTGGGCAACGTGCCTGCATCCTGAGAATACATTTCTAAAAAGAACAGTTTGATGCCACTAAAGGCCATGTTGGTTGTGTTGAGGTCCCTGAATGGCAAGGCCAAGAGTGGATTTTCATCCTGTTTTTTAGAGAATGAATTGAAGCAGTGAAATTGGTGCCTTACATTTTAGAGATGACAGCCTGGTTTTTAAGGGGTAAAATGAGCAAAATTGCATGTTTTAGATCCAAGACACCAATTTCAGCTACTTCCATTTATCTTTTTGCAAAAGGGTTTATTGAGCAGAAACCTGGAGGTTCAAAGAAATGGGTTTGTATTTGCTTTTTTATGCCTTTAAACAGTTTCTATAGCCATCCATCTCATTCTCATCATTCTGGGCAGCTAACCGTGCATTTAGAAACTTCAAAGAAAACAGCAAAAACAATGTACAGCATAGGGTTTGGAGTCTTCTAACATTTCTAACTTGCCATTCTCACTAATTTACGACTGACCAAGTCATCCTGATGCTTTTTGACCAAATAGAATTTTCTGAACGAGAGCCATCTTGCTTCTATGCTGAAGATGCTTTTAAAATTTGTAAATGCTTGCCAGTGGCCCCAAAAGAAGATGGAAGTTATTAGTCATTTTTTATATTTCATAGAGCCTTTATTTTAAACTCCGTTCGATGATCCCTTGTTGCCTGTGCCACGTCAACTTTACTGTTGCGCTTCCAGAAGATGAATTAGTTCAGGTAAGCCTGTTCTTATTGTCATTTACATTCTGTAGTGTTTACATTATTCTGAATCAGGACGGGGCTGTATGAAAGTAACATTGGTCAAATTAGATCTGTATTGGGGAAACCTACCTAGCCTCATGGTGATCTCTGATTTAAATCTGAAGAGATTTATCAGACAAGATTATAAATGTCCCAAAGGTGCTTTTTCCAAAAGGCATCTGGAATTTCTTGGTTTTTATTTCCCTTGGAAAACGTTTCAGTTGCCTTTTGGAGAAGACACCTTTAAGTCAACCATGGCCTGGCTGATTGACAACCTTCATAGAAAAGATTATGAATGTTATTTTTTCATTGTAAAATTGTGACGCTGTGTGGGGTATATTTCGAGTATGCAACAATTTTGCATGTGTGTATGTGTGTATGCATGTATATCCCATGTTTGTATGTCTATACACATGTGTATTTCTAAGCTAAAGGGACACTGGAATGAAGGAATGAATGAATGAATGAATGAATGAATGAATGAATGAATGAAAAAAAACTGACAGTCAAATGTTTCTAATTACAGGTTACTGTTACAGCTGTTGCAATAACCTTTGACAAACACCAGGCTTTGCAAACAGCTAAAACTGTAGAAAAAAACCTACAAAGAGGTAAAAAAAAACATTTGGGAATGTACACATTCATTCTTTTGCCATTGTGGATGCCGTGATTTCAGGACATCTGCATTTTAATGGAAAAATCAATATTTATCTACCACTTTATTATTTCAAGCTTCCACAGACAATGAAGAACAGCTGCAATTTCCATTGGAGCTTTCTTCCGATCCTCACATGCCTCAGCAGTTCTCACCAGCTAAAGGTTGGATTTTATTTAATTATCCTAAAAAGAAAAAGCATATGCTTACCCTTATATGTTTCATTCACTTGCTCCTTTGCTACTTGCCCACAAACTCAGCTTGGATTTAATACCGTTACCAAGTATAAATTGAATATTGGTATTTTCCATCTATGGGAAAGCTAAGCAAGCTATACCTAAACTGTGTTGAGGAAAATTACTTTAATTGCAATAAGCTATTAATATATTAGGAAGGAGCAAATGAAAAGGAACAGTTGCTTTTTTTGCTTGTTTTTAATTGCAATTCTGTAACTGCTTTGAGCCTGCCAAATGGTTAATTCTGACTCTGAGCTAACTGCATTTGGGGATACATGAAGCAATTCCTCAGTGATCTGAAAATTATCTCTGCTAAATTGAATCAACAATGTCTGTAAACATTAAAATGAACTTTTTTTTAGAAGCGAAGCAATTGTAGCTAAAAAAAATTTATTTCTCTAAAGAGAATTGAGTGTTCTTCTTCCTTCAGCCCATTCTTTATTATAATTCAGAAGATGGAACCTTCAACATAGAGAGCTCCTAAAGAATTCTTTTACATCTCCAAACATTTATTTAGTATGAATTAATGCAGATGAAGATTGGAATAAATATTCCATCATTTAAATGTTTGCTAATAGGCTGGAAAGAGATCAAGAAAAGTTAGATTTTCATTGCAGTACAAAGGTCATTTAAAATGTGAGCTCAGTTCTTGGAAAAGGATAAAAAGTAAAATGGGAGGTACCATTATTCGTAGCTTAGTATCTTTTTCTTTGGAATATTGTGCATGCGTTTTATTCTATATTACAAAACATTGCATAATTTCATGTGGATTTTTAAAAGAAGTTTCAATTGATCTGTTTAACCATCTTTCAAAAATCTTTATGAAATCAAGCAAACTTTTCTAGCTGAATGCAAAATAGTATTGTTCTCATAGGAGTACCTTGATCTAAGTCCTAAATCCTCCTTGATATAGACTATAGGTATTACCGTCTTTGACTTACAACAATTAATTTAGTGACCAAAGTTACAACGGCACTGAAAACAGTGGCTTAGAACTGTTTTACACACTGATGACCATTGTGGTATTCCCATGGTCACGTGATTAAAATTTGGATATTTGCCAGTTGACTCATATCTATGACCATTGCAGTGTCCCAGGGTCATGTGATCTCTTTTTGCAACCTTCTGACAAGCAAAGTCAATGGGAAGCCAGATTCTCTTAACAACTGCTTTACTAACTTCACAACTGCAGTGATTCACTTTACAACTATGGCAAGAAAAGTCTTAAAATGGAACAAAACTCACTTAACAACTATTTTGTTTAGCAATTAAAGTTTTGGGCTCAATTGTGGTCCTAAGTTGAGAATTACCTGTGATCCTGTCACATATATGAGCAGGACTGAGCTTTGGGAGGAATGTTTAACATTTCATTGTTTGTTTAACAACTGTTTTATTGTGATGTACCTTGCTTCAGTTTTCTCCTTCAAAAATACATTTTTGCACATAAAAATGGTAGGAAACTGCAATGTAATCAGGGTCAGGATCATGAATGGCTTCTAACCCTGCAGAAAAAAAATTCCCTGTTTTTTTCCCATAAAAATAGGGTGCAAATAAATCTTCTCTCATGTTCATTGCCAAATTGAATGTCAGTATAATATAGCATTCACACATCATGTTGTGATTAATAGGTCCTGAACATTGATATTCAGTGACTCCAAAGTTGATTAGAGCGGTATTTTAAGCAGATCACTGCTGAAAACTGACATGAAAAGATATTTGAATTAATGAGAGTTGTCACTATCTATGTCATATTGGTGGACTTCATTTTGTCTTATTAGAGGACCTGGAGAATGCAAGTTCCCACGCAGGTATACCAGCTGGTCAAAGAGGTGAGTTTATTTGATTTACCTGAAAGCCAGAAGTGGAAATGCATTCCTGGGTTTGTTGGAAATACATTTGAGACATAATACTAAAACTTTGAAAGGTATTCATTAATTACCATGCTCTGATATGGCTTATTAGTACCCAAAATATGTATTGGAAACAACAATGGGTTTCAAGTGACAGTGTTGTTGTTCAGAACAATTTTCTGAAATGATGTTAGTTATTGACTTTCATCTTACCTTAATATAATTTTGAATTCCCCTGGATTTTTTTTAAACAAAGGGCAGGAATGGGTATAGTAAAAGAGCTGTGAATATATCAATACGACTTCCCATCACGGAGTCGTCATTATCAGTTTTGGTGCCTGTCTAGACAGTTTTTATTTGAAAATAAAACATACCAAAAAATGAGATGTTTCAGTGCCATAAAAATGATGTTACACGGAGTTTATGAGCCAGCCTTTTCAAGGTAATCCTAGGATTTTAAATATAATATTTTAAATTATTATCTTTATTGTCAGAGTACAACATGTGTACAATGAGATTGGCTGAGCCTCCCTTTGTGCACTCCCACTCCCAACACAACTCACAGTGAGCACAGAAGTCCCTAACCCAGTCCCAATCTTATTATACTATGTGACCTTGTTGCACAACGCACCAGCCCTGCAAATCTATCACACTATCTTGACATGAAGTTATTTTCTGTTCAGAAGTCTGACAGCCCACAGGTAGGAACTGTTCTTCAACCTGTTGGTGTGGCTGGCTATGCTTCTATATCTCCTACCTGATGGTAGGAGAGTAAAGAAGTGCTGACGAGGATGTGAGTCATTCCTGAGAATTTTCCTCACTCTTCTAAGGCAGCCAACCTTAGCAATGTCATCTAGTGGTATCAAGGAACAGCCCACGATAAATGGATTTGACAAAATGTTCTGATCTGTTGAATGGGCTGAGTAAACTCAAATTTGAATTATGGATTTGCAAGAAGTATTTATTTATTTTGCTCAGTCCCCCACTTCATATATTAGAACTGTTGCCTTACTTGACTAGGCATTGCTGAGATGATGTGCCATTAATATTCCAAGATCAATAATCTTAAATATGAATGTTATCAGGAATGTTCACCTGAATCCTAAGAACTGCCAGAGCAGTGTCTGACTTTCTCCATTGATCCAACTGGTGCCAATTACTTTAGATTGCTTGCTTTAGATTTTCACGATGTAGTAAGGATTAAGCTGAATGTATTTTCTATTTCCCAAATTACATTGAACACTACTACATCTGATTTAACTTTCTTGAATATTTCATATCACTTATTTTAAATTAATCTACCCTGTTTTCCCGAAAATACAACCTACCCTGAAAGTAAGTCCTAGCTTGACTTTTACATGTGGGCCTAATATAAGCCCTAGATAAGATCCCGCCCATTCCAGAGTGCCCGGGTAAAAATTAAGCTAGGGTGGGGATGGAGGGATGGAGCTGCCCTGCTATTTACCTTTGGACAGTTGTAGCCAGGCCTTGCACATCCCAACACCTGCCTTGCCAGCCCATTTCTTCTACAGCCAGCAAGGCTGGCAAGGCTTTCCTGAAGGCCTCTGGAGCTGAGAACAAAGCTCTGGATCAATCCAGAGCTCTTTTTTTTGGCTACAGACGCCTTCAAGAAAGCCTTGCCGGCTGCAGAAGAAGTTCCTGAAAGCCTCTGACAGCAAAAAGGAGGCCAGGGGCGATGTGCACAAGTGAGGTTAGTCAGTGGATGACACACACACACCCCTGAAAATAAGACCTGGTGCCTTTTTTGGTGGCAAAAAATAAAATAAAATAAGACCAGGTCTTATTTTGGGGGAAACATGGTAGCTCAACTTATTACATGTTTACTAAACATATTTACTAAATATGAGTTGATTCAGGGTATTTAATATTTATTCAGAGATTCAACAATTCTCCCACCCCCATATAATGTTTCGTAAGGGTAGTTTAAACCACTTATTCAATATGTTCAATGTATATATATGAAAATAAACTCTCCTCCGACTCTCTTGGTATCAACCTGTGGCAGACAATTGAAATAAAAATGGCTTCAGAAGTCCCTATGCTGATCTTAGTAATACCAACTTGTGGAAATCTTTGGCCAATTGGAAACCCTTCAGAATTGGCTGTAGGCTTTGGAAAATACGAAGCTCTGAATTATTGCAAATAATTGCAAAATACCTTCATAATGGACAAGTGTTCTAAATGAATTTGGTCATTCTTATAGGAGATACACACAAACGCACATACATATACAGTTCCCTATAAGCATGATCAAATTTAATGTAAAAGTAAAGATTTCCCTGGCCAGTCAGGTTCGACTTTAGGGCACACTGCTCATCTCCATTTCTTGGCTGAGTGGGCCAGTATTGTTTGAAGACATTTTTCATGGCCATGTGGCCAGCATGACTATGCCAAAGGCACACGGAACGCTGTTATCTTCCCACCAAAGTGATACCTGTTAATCTACTTGCATTGGCATGCTTTTGAACTAGTAGGTGGTCAGGAGGTGGGATGAGGTCAGGAGCTCACCCCTTGCACAGCACTCAGGTCTCAAACCTGAGCTGTCAGCTCTCCTGCTGAAAAGGTCAGCATCTTTAACTGCTGAGCCATCTCACCTCATAACTAATTTATATATGTCTGTAAATTTAGACAAATGATGCGCTACCTTAGCTCCATTCAAATCTCATCGAAAGACTTGCGAAACCCAATAACTGTTGGATTCACTGAGTTCTATTTCTGCCTTAAAGCATTAAAGTCATCTGGGTAACTTTGGGCCAGTCATTCACTCTCTGCCCAACTCATTTCACAGGGTGGTTTTTATGGAGAAAATAGGAGGAGGAAGATGAGTTGGATACGTTCGCCGCCTTGAGTCATTGATAAAAAATAATAAAGGCGGGATACAAATCAAGATCACGGGTTCATCAGAAGGAACGCTTCAATGGGCAAAGGGGCGTCATCCATATTTTCCTTTTCTTTTTTTTCCCCCCTCTTTTGTTTCTCTGTCTGTGTTTCCAGCCACTTCAGTTGATTACAGTTCCTTTGCAGACAGATGCAACAGCTGGATAGAATTCATTAAACTGAAAGCTCACACCATAAGGCGTGGATCAATTAAGACAAGTAGGCAGCTGTTTCTACCCCATTCTGATCATTGGGAGCCTAGATTCTGATCTCTCAGTGGCAAAGGGCAGAGCTTCGTATTCAATAGTGGCGTTGCAAAAATCAGTGTCCCGAGTGTGAAAGCTGCAGATGCACGGAGTCTGTCCAAAAACGGTTAATTTTGGAGCAAGCGGCTCCCCGAATCGTTGCCAGCATATGTTATCGGAGGCCAATAGGCTTGTGAATTGTAACGCACCCATCCTTGCCTACCCCAAAAATATACATACTCTGCATGGCGGAATATGTATGTATACCTCAGTGAAATTACTCATAACATGCAAGGATTCCCTATGTGACCTGCATGGCTGTAATTACCGAATTAATCCATGGTGAGATATTATTATTATTTTTAAATTCTTATTTAAGTCCTTCCCTAGGTTTTGCTTTATTTGCTCAAGATGACAATTTAGATGGAAGCTGGAAGAGCTTAGACCAAATTTGCAAAAACAGCAAGAAAAAAAAAAAAGTGGAATGGAGAAACATGTCAACTTTCACACTCTTTCCTGTAGACTTTTGTCATTCCTTCTTGCAGAAAATGTTCATCAAATTTTGACTCCCTTTTCAAATCTTTCCACTCTACCCTCTCACCCTCCCACCCACCCTTTTCGGTAGATCCACTTTATAAGCCAATCATCTGTCTGTGCAGCTGCTGGCCTCGTTGTCTCCTTTTGCAGGAATGATCCTTTTCTCCCAAAATTAATCCCAACCAAGCTTCTGGCCTCTCACTTGCATGTGCTGCATGATAATTCGCTTTCTTTGGCTGAGCATCACAGGCAGCTGAATGTGGTCACCCAGCTCTCTCACACCCATGTGGAAGGGTCACTGTTGGTGCTGCCTCCAGCCGGTTTGCCCAGAGTCCCAGTTGAGCTTCTCTCCCTCTCTCTCTGCTCTGTGTAGCCCTCTCCTTTGACAAGCCAAGTCCACTGACCGAAGGACAGTGCCGTAACCGTCTGGGACCCATGGGAATGAACTCCACCGTGCCAGTTGTGAAGATGACACCGCTTTCTTTCATCCCGGGGGCAAAAATAACGAAATACCTTGGAATCATCAACATGTTCTTTATACGAGAAACCACTTCTCTGCGAGAGGTGAGCTGACAAGTGTATTTCTCCCATGGGTAATTGCAGGCATGAATTGAGTTCAGGATGGATTTAAATCTGAAATGTGGCATGGCTCCAGAATATCTGAGGAGCCATTTCACCCCAATGGGACTATCCTGCCCCACTATCTCCAGTAGAAGGGGTTGCTATTAGATCTCATCTGCTAGTTCTCTAGAGAACTATATACACTGAATGCTAGTCAAGTTCCAATTTCTTGTCCCCCTTTTGACATGAGATCCTTATGGACTTTATCTAAATTCTACATTAGCAAAGTAACATTGATGGAAAAGAAGTACTTCGTGCTGGTTGTCCTGAAGATCTGAAGGCTCTCAACTAGGATAGAACATGAATTATCAGTACATATTTGATTTAAGATCTATAGAATAATTGAAGTTCTGAATTGAACTGTGGTATCCTTGGTGCTGTCTCAACTTGGTGTTTTCCTTGCAGACATTTCATTGCCTTTCATTATTAATGAAACACCTGCAAGAAAACAACTAGCTCAAAGAGCACCAGGGGTCGCACCATTTAAGATCAGTTGTTGTCAGGTGCAAAAGACCAGGATCACACGTGAAGTTCCAATTAAATTGATTTATTATTACCCATGTTAATGCATAGAAATCAGCTAACAGTTACCAGTATTTTGGTGCTAGATAAAGGTCAGTGGAATTCAAGAGGGGTTGGACTTCGTCCATTTAAAGCTGCGTAGTGATTATAGGCTGATGAGTCTCTTGACTCCACCCTCAGGCTCTGCCACCCATTCTCCCACAGTTATGATTTTCCCCAGTATGGGAGTCTGTAACCTGCTTGGTATTGTGGGACTTCTGAGTACTTTTTCATAGTGGTGTAGGGTTTCCTGCTTGAGTGGAGGGTTGGATTAGAAGACCTCTAAAGGTTCCTTCCAACTTTGTGGTTCTACATTCAAACAACTTCTTTGTATATGTTTTGTAGGAAGGTGGTGTGAGTGGCTTCCTGCATGCATTTGTTGCTGAAGTGTTTGCGATGGTCCGAGCTCACGTGGCAGCCCTTGGGGGAAATGCTGTAGTCTCCTACATCATGAAGCAGTGTGTGTTTATGGAGAACCCAAACAAAAACCAGGTAAATATGCTAGCCTTACCAAATCCTCTTGGTGTCCATCTGGGGGTTCTTTGTGATAACCCCAAAGCCCACAACTTTTTGCTGAGAAAATGATAGCCAAATTAAACCATTTATAACTTGTTTCTGGAATTTTTAGAACCAAAAGGAAGAAGCCTTTGGCCCCGTGACTTTGCAAAACAATGTCCAGTGTTTCAGAAATAATTTGCAAAAGGTGCTCCATAGCATTGCCACACCTTAGATGGTGGTGGCAATTTATAAATTATGTAAAAATTATTTTAAAAATGTTAAAGACAGGAAAGTACACAAATGCTACTCCAAAACTTCTTTATCCTGATAGCTTCTCTAACTATCTGCTGAATCCCTTATAGGACTATTGCTATCATCTATATTTTTCCCCAGCTCTATATCTAGAACTTGTGAAGCTACCGAAACCACATTTCATAAATCTCTGTAAGCTATCAGAAACTGCCAGTTTCAAAGTCCATATGATTGAACATCCCTTCTTTGTTGCTGCAGGCCCAGTGTCTAATAAATGTCAGTGGAGATGCAGTTATTTTTATTCGTGAATCTGAACTGGATGGGGTGCCAGCCCAGTTTTCTGCTACTGGTTCCACAAAAGAAACAACATGAAGAACGGAGATGATTTTATTCATGTGACCATATTTCCAGAGGCTCCGGGGGCCAGGTTTTGTTTTTCACGCTCCGTATATGAAGGATAGTTCCATTTTGAACCAGCTTAAAACAGCCTTCCCATTTGCTAAGATCCAAGAAAGCACCTCAGAGCTCTCTGGACAGATGAAAGGTCATCTGTCAGAAGAAAGAACTGACCATCTATTGTTCTTCAGGGTCCTCAGGATATTGCCCTGCATATCTTAGAAGCACTCTGAGATGAAGACGTTGCTAATTCTTTGATAAAGCAGGGAGAGATATTTATTTTGAAACTGGAATAACTGGGAAAACTAAATCCACGTTTTCCACAAAAGAAGAAAATGGCATTAATATTGCCAGATGTTCATCCTGCACAGAGAATTTACCTGTTGGAATAAGCAAGAATAATAAGCATCCTAAACTGGATTTTGTGGCATGATTATTTCGTTGTTCTCATATTAGTAAACTATAGACTTTTTTTAATTGTAATTTTTTTAAAAAAAATTGCAGTATTGATTACGATGAACTAGCCAATGCACATATGATTGCTATAGCCTGTTTTTGGAACAACAGGATGCAGGAACAATATTTCTCAAGGCACTCAAATCCCAGCTGCGTTGGAAGAAAAGATCAGGATTTCTGATCTTGTTGAGTTGTAAATGCTACCAAAATGGAGAAATCACAGATGCCACTGCCTTTCAATAAACAGCCCTCAGCTTTGATACTCCAGGCAGGGATTGTGGTAAATAAAACTAGAATGTTCCGATAACCTTGGATGGATGTGATAACAAGAATCCAAGAAATTGCTGAGAGTGATTTCATCCGTAAATTGGAAAGGTAGAAGGGAATTTTGCATCCAGCCATAGATGCTTTGGGTGGTGATAGAGGAAGAGTCACATAACATAAACAGAGGCCACTTAAAAATGGTTTCCTTGTTCAGTTTCAACTGGTGGAGCGTTGACAGAATATCCATCAAACATTCTCCAGATTTTCATCCTCCCTCACCAAACATATTCTTGCGTTAAGAAGAGGCAAGCTGAAATCTTCCAGTGGCTTCCAATATGGAACTTGAAGTACATAATGTAAACTTGAATGTAAATACATGAGAATTTATTGGATTGAAGTGCAGAAACTTCTGGATTATTTGTCCAATTCAGATATTTCTTTGCAAGGAGAGTGGTGAATGTCACATTCCTATGTACATAATAAAGCCTCTTTATATAAATGTCTGTTTTGATGCTGTGGACAGATATTGGGGGTGGGGTGGGGGGGAATGATATGATGACTTTCTGGTGGGGTTAGGTTTGCTTTTCTTTCTGATCTAGAATTCTGCCCCAATTTTTTTCAAGAACCTTTTAATGTCATAATTTGGGAAGTGAAGAAATACAGGATACATATTTTTACCTTGCCTTATATGTGGTGTTTGGAGAAATGGTGGTCTCCTGCTTTCTTGCACCATCATGGTACTTTTTCTTAACATTTTAGTGTACCTAAAATGGGACGTGGTGGCTCAGTGGCTAAGACGCTGAGCTTGTCAATCAGAAAGGTCGGCAGTTCGAATTCCTAGCGCCGCATAACGGAGTGAGCTTCCGTCACCTGTCCCAGCTTCTGCCAACCTAGCAGCTTGAAAGCATGTAAAAATGCAAGTAGAAAAATAGGGATTCCTTTGGTGGGAAGGTAACAGCGTTCCATTGGCCTTTGCTGTTTAGTCATGCTGGCCACATGACCACGAAAACGTCTTCACGCAGCGCTGGCTCTTCGGCTTAGAAACGGAGATGAGCACCGCCCCCTAGAACTGGAAATGACTAGCATGTATGTGCGAGGGGAATCTTTTACCTTTGCTATACCTAACATTGAGAACATTGTCTCTTTTTTTCCACCAACATCATTGTATTTTCTTACATTATTCTAATACACCTGAGAAAATAGCAAAC
This sequence comes from Hydrophis major, assembly GCA_033807585.1. Classification (NCBI taxonomy): domain Eukaryota; kingdom Metazoa; phylum Chordata; class Lepidosauria; order Squamata; family Elapidae; genus Hydrophis; species Hydrophis major. The sequence continues at coordinate 205,593,662 of CM066331.1, forward strand.
TCTTAGCTCCTATCCACCTCAGCATAGCCAGATAATAGAGATATATGTGTTTTTGTGTCTCTTGTGTTGTGCTAAAAAAAACCTGAAGCTTTCTTAAGTGAGGCAGGAAGCTTCATATTCACCAAGGGAGCTCTTTTATGAACTCCAATATTGGGACCCTGGGCATATGTAGTATTTTTAATATCCATTGTGATAGTATATGTATTTAGGGCCCAATCTAGATTAATCACAGATTAATCAAAGATCAAATATTTTTGTCGTCCGAACTTTGGACTCGTGCTAGAACCCAACCTCAGGGAACTTCCTTCTAGCAGACTGTGTGCTTTGAGCTATTCTCTGTATGATATTTATATGGTGCTTGGTTCTGTGTGGGTTTTTTTAGTTGTTGACTGGGGTGTTGATGGCTGGCTATTAAATTGTTTCCATGTGCTGTCAAGCACCTGTTTCCTAAGTACTGCACCTGTGTATGGTTTGCCAATTGCTCAGTGGTAGATAGTAAAGCACTCCAGAGGGTGAACGTCATTGCCCAGAGGATCATGGGTTGCCCTCTCCCCTCTTTGGAAGAGCTTTAGAGTTCCCGCTGCCTTAAGAAAGTTCAAAACATTCTGAAAGAACCGTTTCATCCTTGGAAACCTTTTTTTGAACTATTACCATCTGGCAGACGGTAGAGGATAATAAAAACAAGGACAAATAGGCTGAAAAACAGCTTCTATCCCAGGGCAGTAGCTCATTTGAATTCTCCTGTATAGTGCAATATTAAGGCAATATCAGGGGGTTTCTGTTTAATTGTATAGAATGCGAAGGATGTGTGTTTGTGTTTTATTTTTATAGTTATAATGTACACTGAATATGCCATTTAATTTCATTGTACGACGTGCAATGACAATAAAGTAAACGAACTGCTTGGTAAGCTGGTGGTAAAACAGCACTCCTGTTAATTGGGGAGGGGCCCATTTCCCAGGCTTCAATCACTTCCTTGGCAGTTTTTATATCTGTTCATCCAACAGTCTGCAAAATTGAATGTATGTCCTTGTTTGTTGCAATGTAAGGCTACCAGTAAGTTCAGATCATCTCATCTGACTGCTCGCTTGCATTCTTGCAGTCTGGTTGGTAGCTTCCTTCCCATCTGTCCTATATAGTCACAGGGGCAATCTATGCAGGGGATCTGGTAGATTACATTAGAAATTTCTCCCCCCTCCAAGTAATCTTTGCAATACATGATTTGTCCTCGTATGGTAGCCTCTGGGCAGTGTGCGATGCCCACTTGCAGATCTTGGAAGCTGTGTTTTACTGCTTCTGAAGTTTTTTATATATGGCAGGGTGTACCATGTGATTGGGCTTGAACCTTGTTACATCCTCTCTCTCCCTACCATGTTGCACAGACATCTTGTAACAAATGCTTGTGGGTTCTGTCTGAATTGTTTGTGTATGTATATTTAGTATGTGTGTTTATTCTTTATTTAATCTGTAACAAGTAAGATCGGGTACCGTGAGAGATACTGAGTTAGGTCCAGATGGCGGGGGATGAGAGAAGTTGTAGATAAACATAGCACTGATAGGTCAAACAATTCAACTTATATAATTGTGCAGTACATTATGCCTGAAATATTCTGTCCCCAAACATCCAATTTTGACAGTTCCTGAAATGTCACAAAGCGTTCTCCTGATCTTATTGGAAGTGATTTGACCTTGAAAATGGAATAAGGCATTTGGGGGCCAGAATGATTCAGCTTTGGAATGGCTTCATTATTTCTAGTTTAGCTGCAGATATGAAAGGCTACAAGGTAGATTGATGCAGATGCAATGGGTTTATATGTAAAATTTAATAATCATGTGGCTAACACAGTACATAAACTCATAGTGTAGTGTTGCATAAGAAAGTAAGATGTTATGGCTTGTGCAATGAGGCAGGGTTTCAACCATTTAACTTAGTACATTATTTGAACTTGGCTAGGGTGAGACAGAGATGGCTTAGGAAAATTTGAACAAATTCCCAGAGCTTGTTCTTCTGTCCAGATTATTGTGGCATTAATGGGGTGTGTCTGTGTGGCAACAATTAGCAACTGGCCATTACTTTTGCTTATAAAAACTCCAACAATTAAAGTTCTGTGCCTAACAAGCAGATCCTAAGTGGGCAGCTGAAAAGTTGGTAAGCTTCAGGAAACATTTGTAACTCTAACAAACCATGACAACTTATTGTTAATTAAATCAATTGCTTTGGGAATGGGATTGGGGCAGGAGGGGACCAAGAGGTGAGGGAGGGGATCAGCCGATAGGACAACCTTTAGAAGAAATCTGATTTTATGTTAACTTGTATACAGTTGACATCTTGCCTAGCAAGCAATAACTTTTCTCCAATTTTGGTTCTCATCGCTTTAGACAATGTACATAGCAATGCCTTGTAATTACATATTTTCCAAACAAACTGCAGTCAAGCAAGATTAGTCAAAATGAAACACAAGCCCGCTAGATCATGATTTTCCAGCATCAAAGCATATAGCGCTGAAATCTTTGCAATTAAGAACAGTGCTGCTAGTCAGAGACGGACAGAATTTGTTTTGTTCTCTGTTGCTCCCTTGTGGCTATTTTAAACAACTTTGCATCAGTAGCATTTCTGTAGCTGAAGAGTTTGTGAGAAAACGTTGATATAATTAATTTTAAAAAGCTCCCGCAGACAGGAGCCGTGACACCAGAGAATCCTTAATTTCCTTTGAAAGCTGTCATAATCTTAACCCAAGTTGAATATTTTACTAGTGGTAATGTTTCACATGATCCTACTACCCCTTAATTCAAACCCCACACATGATCACGAGAATTTTTAGAAGTAAGGCAAGTTTGAGAGATCTTGTATTTTGAGTGGCTGTCCGAGACAGTGAATGAGATGCCTACAATTGTTCTGGAAATCTGAGTCGTCAACAAAAACCTTTAAGGGGAATAAATCTATGCTCCACACATCTTAAAGTGGCTAAGATTAGGAAAAACTGCAATAGGGCTTCAATATTACAGATTTTATGTTAGGTTTTAGGCCTAATTTAAGAACAGTTTTTATCCAAGTGCAGTTTTGAGTTTGAATGCAGGGTCATAAGATTTATGTGGAAGTGAATGAGAGTAATGGGGTTTTACATTTTTAAATTGCATAGAGATCATTGTATGGTCGGCTGTGTTTAGTTTTAATTTAATTTAATTTTTTTTCTTTTAGTGGTGTTCAGTTTTTACTTGTGGAAGAGCACCTCATTTCGTTGCACCCGCTTGCGAGTGTAATGACAAATAAACTCTATAAACTATAAACTATAATCTCAACATGAAGATTTGATATGGAGCAAAATAGTCTCTCTGGCCAAAGGAAGATCATTTATCTTCCCAGCCTGCCGACCGAGGTGTGCAAATTTTTACAAACAGAAACTTCCAAAGGAACAGACCAGAAACCATGACAAGCTGCTTTTGAGTTTCAAGTCTCCTGGGAGAAAAATATTAACAATTGTTGGAGGGTAAAAACAATTTGTACTTCCTCAAAGCATCGTGAGCTAATCTTGGTTCAGCTCTAGAAAAGGCAATTCTAATTTAAACTCACATTTGACCGAGTGTCATGCCCCTGTCAGAATCTGATTTGGAGGGGGAGGCCGAACAGCTGACAGGGAGTGGGAGTGTGGCTCCATTGGCTGTGGAGAAAACTGGGGAAAGGCAAAGTCCAGCTGAACAGAGCAGGGGACTGGTAGAGCAAGGGAGAGGAAATTTAGAGGAAGCCCCAGGCCGCCCTCTCTTCAACCTAGGGCACGAAGGGAGGAACGGAGAAGGGAGCAACGTGAGTTGCATGGCTTACGGGAGAGGAAAGGGCCCTGATTCCCTTCATTAGCTGCAGCTGGGAACACTATTTAAAAAGGGAAGCTGTGCGCAGCAAGCTGTTAGGAATAAATCATGAATTTATCTGATCTCGTCGTGGCTTATCTGTGTTCCTGGCATCTTCCCAACTGTGTGAATTTTGCTGTGCTTTCAAGTCTGAAATTCCTTCTCCTGCCCTGTCCAGTTAATTACTGCAGCTTGGTTTGTTTGGATTGCTAGTTACAGTTTGTATGTACCTTGTTTTGTGCTGAATTTTCGCCAGTTACAGGATGTTCCTGGGAGAGGTTTTCTCCAGCCGAAGGTAACCTGGACATTGGGGGCAAAATTGGAAATAATAAAGGGACTCTTCTTGCTTATTTGACTGTGTTGCCTTTGTGCCATGCCCGGGTCATCACACCTAGTGTATTTACAACCAGGGGAAGAAGAGAAAAATATTTGGTTGGGCCAAACCATGCTCAGTTTCACATCCTACTTGTGCAACGTCCAAGCCCCTGTATATCATAACTTCTACAAATTAGTAGAATATCAAGCCAGGTACAACATAGATATTTTAAAAATGTATTTTTAAAAATATCAAGGAAATCATATCTGTGTGTCTCTGTCTTTAATACGCAGATAGTTGTGAAAGAGAATTGGATCAATTCCTTGAAAATAAGATTGACAATAGCTACTAGTTATATTAACTAGTATTTTAAATAGCAGCTGTGGTGGAAAGAGATTTTTGTTATAAAAAAGACTCTTTTTGGGGTTGAACTCTGGAGTTCTTTGTGGCCTTTAAGCTTGATGGTTTTCTTGCAGATGTTTCACAAGAGAATTAGATAACATCATCAGTGCTGATTCCTGCAAGAAAACCACCAAGCTCAGACCGCAATAAGAATCCCAGATAGATCTTCCTTTCTTTAAGGGCTATGGTGGTCAGGCACAAACCTGACTTTTATATTTTGTAAACAAGAAACCAATTGGAAAACCCTTAAGAATGGGAGGTGGGCTAACCACGCTACCCTTGACACAAAAAGAGAGAAGAAAAAGACTCAAAAGTTCAAACCTCAAGAGTAACATATATAAATATAAGATTTCTGGATCTTATTAGACAAAGACTTTTGCTTGGTCAACAAATTTACTGGTCTAACTTTGGGAACAGGGAGCTGTGAAAGAGTCTAATTACCTTTATATCATAGCAACTTCCCAGACATGATTGGTCACAATAAGGATGATGAGCTAGCTGGATTTATCTAAAAAGGTGTGTGCAGGGGTGGGCTTCAAATTTTTTAGCAAGGGGCTCTCTGCCCTAATGACTGGGTGGGTGGGCATGTTGGGTGGGCATGTGATCGGGTGGGTGTGGCTAGGTGGTCGTGACTGGGTGGGTGTGGCCAATTGAATGTTGCTTTTTTGCCCTATTACCTAAAAATGATATATACCAAAAAGTTGTTTATTATTTTATGCATTTAATGCTTAAATAAAAGACTGGGTGAAACCAGGCTTAATAGCAGTGACCGTGAGAGGGATCTTGGAGACTTAGTGGAGTTTCTGGTGAGTTACCTGATTCTTATTGTTTGGGAATTAATCCCCTCGGAGGCTAGTGGCTATGTTATCTGGTTTTCTCAATGGCTCTCTCACAAGTGCTGAGTGGATTGTTTATCTAGCTTGCAACACTTTTACGAGGTGTGAAATGCTCTTGGCTGAATGCCCAGAAGTTCAATTAAGCCTGCTAAGAGCTTTCCCTTGCTGCTTGTCTTTCTGAGGTTATTGGGGGCTCTCCAAGCCCTGCAGAATCTTAACTAGGGGCTCTCCTGAGCCCCTGCGAGCCCCCAGAAGCCTGGTGTGCCTTGTTTAATCTCCCAAGGCTGCAGAATCTGATCTGCAATGAAGCGGCACTGATGATATCATCTACTTTGGTCATGAAACATTTGCAAGAAAATCACCAAGCTCAAGAGAGCACCAAGTTCTGACCCATAGCTGCAAATATTCTGTCCAGTAACTGCTGAATCTTTGCACGCAATTTATTTTCAAGATACAAAAATCAAGGGCTGGATTATGCTCAAGGAAGAAACATGAAGAAATGTACAGGAACTTGGGGATAGGGAAAGTAGCAGGTTTTGCATTATAGACTTTATGTATAAGTGGACCAGGGTGAAATTCAAAATTTTTCCCTATGGCTCTGTGGACATGGCTGTGGGCGTGGCTTGGTATACTTGGCATAACAGTAATAGCAACCAGGGGTGATTTTTTTACCGATTCAAATCGTTCGTACCACCTCTCCTGAGGTGGGCTGAGGTGATTGAATTTCACCCCTGAAGTGGACTGTCAAAGAGAAAAACTCACAAAACCTCAATTTTGGGGGTTGGGGGTGGGGAGTCTTAGTGGACAATCACTTAAACATGAGCCAGCAGTGTGCAGCAACAGCCAAAAAAAGCTAATACAATCCTTGGTTGTATAAACAGAGGCATAGAATCAAAATCACATGAAGTATTAGTACTCCTTTATAAAGCCTTGGTAAGGCCACATCTGGAGTACTGCACCCAGTTTTGGTCACCACATTACAAAAAAAAAAAAAGATGTTGAGACACTAAAAAAAGTGCAAAGAAAAGCAACTAAGATGATTAAAGATCTGGAGACTGAAACATGAAAAATGGAGGATTTGGGTTTGGCTTGTCTAGAGAAAAGGACTAGGGAGGACATGATAACAGCATTCCAGTATTTGAGGGGCTGCCACAAAGATGAGGGGGTCAAACTATTTTCCGAAGCACCAGAGGGCAGGACAAGAAACAATGGATGGAAAGTAATCGAGGAAAGAAGCAACCTGGATTTGAGGAGAGACTTCCTAATAGTAAGGAATTATCCAGTGGAACAGCTTGCCTTCAGACATTGCGGGGGCTTCATCACCGGATGTTTTTAAGAAGAGATTGGACGACCACCTGTCTGAAATGATACAGAATTTCCTGCTTGAGGAGGGGGCTTGACTAGAAGACCTCCAAGGTTCCTTCCAGCTCTATTCTGGACTGAAGACCAATTCATTTTGTGTCCAATCACACTTGGGAATTCATATTCTATTCTATTCTTATATTCCCTGTTGCTACGGCAAATTTACCTACCCCCTTTTCCTCATTGGCTTAGTACTCGTGCCATCACAACCTAGCCGAAGCGTCTAAAGTGAATACATTATCTCCGCTCCTGATTACATCTCCCATTACTATAATTCTATCACTCTCTGCCCTTATTTACAAATTGCCTTTTATGATCCTACCTAGTTCCTAGGAGTTGTCTCTAGAGTAACTATCATATCAGCAAATCCTGGTTAAGACCAGTTTCTAACGTAACAGTGACCTTCCTATATACAATTCTCAAGTTTCAGACTAGCTCATGAGATTAGAAATATAGAATACAATGCATTTTCTTCACAGGCTAGCATGTCTTCTTACAGTTTCTGTAAAAACAATAAGCTCTGTTTCCCACAGATTGAAATTCTACTTTTTAGATAAAGGATAGGGGCTCTTACATCATATCCGAATCTCTCACAATAATTATCTTGGTCTCATACACACATGCAATACACATGAATCTCTTTCTGATCCAATTTTTCCCCAAGGCAATAAACTGAGGCTTGGGTTTACACAATCCTAAATTGCATTAACAGAGGGATACAATCAAGATCAAGTGAGGTAATAATACCACTCTATAAAGCCTTAGTAAGACCACACAGTTTTGGTCACACTATAAAAAAGATGATGAGACTCTAGAAAAAGTGCAGAGAAGAGCAACCAGGATGATTAGGGGACTGGAGACTAAAACATGAATGGTTGGCAGGAACTGGACATGGCTAGTCTCATGAAGAAAAGGATCAGGGGAGACATGATAACAATGTTCCAATATTTGAGGGGCTGCCACAGAGAGGAAGGGGTCAAGCTATTTTCCAAAGCACCCGATGGCCAGACAAGGAAACTGAACAAGGAGAGATTCAACCTGGAAATAAGGAGAAACTTTCTGACAGTGAGAATCAATGGAACAGAAGTTGCCCCCGGAAGTTGTGGGAGCATCATCACTTGAGACTTTCAAGAAGAGATTGGACTGCCATTTGTCAGAAATGGTGTAGGGTCTCCTGATTGGGCAGGGGGTTGGCCTAGATGACCTACAAAACAATCTGCCGTAGTGGGCAGATGGCTGCTCACGCTGGTAACAGAGATGACTGACATTCTGCCCTCCGTCTCTTTAATTTGCAGATAGGTTTTTTTTCTTGTGGGCACAACTGCACCTATCAGTCGTGCTGCAGTCGTTCCAGACAGAATGACCCACGTTTGCAAAATGCATATGCAATAAATCCTTTCCAGACATGAGCCACTTAATCCGGCAGAGCCTACTGATTGTATGAATCCAGCTGCTGGGTTTTGTAGAACTGGGTTTAGGGAAGTGTTTTTCAACCTCAGCAGGTTTAAGACAGGTAGATGTCATTGCCCAGAATTGCCCAGCCAGCATGCTTTGCAATATGTGGGGTTCACCACACAGAATCCCCCAGCCAGTATGCTTTAAGATAATGGGGTTCAGCTTCCAGAATCCCCCCACTAGCATGCCTTAAAATGTGTGGCACCATCTCCCAGGACAATCCCCCCCCCCCCAGCCAGAATGCTTTAGTCCAGAGGTCTCCAATCTTGGCAACTTTAAGCCTGACGGATTTCAACTCCCAGAATTCCCCACCCTGCTTTAGTTCGTATATGAGCCATAGTGGCGCAGTGATTAGAGTGCAGTATCACAGACTATTTCTGCTGATTGCCAGCTGCCTGCAGTTTTGCAGTTCAAATCTCACCAGGCTCAAGGTTGGCTCATCCTTCTGTCTTCTGAGGTGGGTAAAATGAGGACCCGCACTGTTGGGGGCAATAGGCTGATTCTTTAAACCACTTAGAGAAGGTTGAAAAGCACTGTGAAGCCGTATATAAGTCTTATATAAGTCAACCAATGGAAGAGCTTCCCCTCAGTAGTTGTGGGAGCATCATCATCATCACATGAGACTTTCAAGAAGAGATTGGACTGCCATCTGTCAGAAATGGTGTAGGGTCTCCCGCTTGGGTGGGTGGGGGTTGGACTAGATGACCTATAAGGTCCCTCCCAACTCTGATTATCTGTTATCTCAGTGTTAGTAAAGCAGGACATAAAAATATATTAATTTTAGAGAAATAATGATACAAGTTTTATAGATAGTGAAATATGTGGTATTAGGAAGAGAAAGAACAAGGAAGTGTGAAAAGCCAAACCATCTAAGTCATATTTGCCAAGAAACCTTGTCTCACTTGTAACAAAAGCACAAGCTAGGGAGTTTAATGGGTTTGTGACATCCAGCCATCCTAGCCTTGCAACAAGTTGTGTTTCAAATAACCAATGAATGACTGACAAGTTATATTTCTGTGTTTTGCCCCTTTCTGAAGAAGTATATAGACACATGCTATTCTATAAGAAGTTTGTTCAGAAGTGACTCTCACTAAAATATTCTGAACCTGTTTGCGCAAATAAAACCAACTTATTTTTGGATTCCAAGGTCTGAGTCTCTTAATTTCCTGCAACATTTATGGCAACTCCATCGGAACTCAGAGCGATATTTCACTGAGGACGGCATGGACCGACCGATGCCCAGCCGGGGCCGTCTCGCTAACCCTTCAGCCCGTACGGATGATTTATCTGGAAGGGGCAGATGGCACCATAGGGGTATCTGGTGGACAACCGACCAATCCAAGAACCAGAATGGAATCAAAAATAAGTTATGAAATAACGCCTACGGCAAGTATAAGTATTGGGGAATTGCAGCCACACTCGTTTGAGAGTGGAAGAGGGGGCCTGATCACCCCCCTGGGTCCGGGATCAGTGAATCCTAATGAGGCTCAAGAGTTGTGTGGGTGGTTAAGCCATTGCAGTTCCTGTTGGTGACCGTTGGAACATCCAGCATCGTAGGTCAGTGGCAACGTCTTAGAAATGGGTGGTGTTGGATACCTCTTCAGTGTATGCTGAGGAATTTTAAGAAGGGTTTTAGTAGAGACTATGGAAATCCTAGATCTTAGGCCAAGAAGGATCAGATTGAAACCAAACCTGTCTTGATAATCCTCCATATGCCCCTGTGTATTTTCATCCAATGGTCCAAGGCAGGCAAAGACAACCCCCCCCCGCCCCCAATGTTAATGATGGCAATAATCAAATTCCCAGGGCAGGAGCACAGGGAATACAAAACAAAATGCCAAAAACAGATCAAGGGGTTAGACCGCTTCAGCCCCCCCTGAACCCTTGGTCCGAATGAAGATAGGAGGCATCTGGATCTGTAGTGGCTCCCTTTTCTGCTGATGTTATAAATGTATGTCCGAGTGTCCCATTCCTTTATTGGGCCAGGACATGTTATACAAAAATAGGGGCAACTTTGTCATTTGAGGAAGACAAAATGGCACTAATCATGAGGCATCATGAAGATGACTTTAAAAAAAATATCTGTAAAAATGGTGGCCCAAGAGGTTTGAGTCAATACTTGGCAGGAGTTTGATGTGCACCAATGTGGTGGTCTCCCATGGAAAGAATGAGAGGTTCTGGTGTACTCAGGATGGGAGTCTAGAGCAAATTCTAGTGCTCCCTTTTATTGAGAATTTCGTACATAGTAAGCATTCACATTGTGGATTACAATAATTAGATATAATACATAGAATTGTTTACAATTGTCTGAGCTGCTTCATTGTTCCTGGTGTTTGTTTTTAATTTCCTTGCTTATCTCAGTGACCCTTAGGCAGACATGTATGTATAAGGTCTTAGACTAATCATTACCCAATACTGAAGTCAAAGTTTATTCCCACATCTCCCCTGTTTTAGTTTTTTGATGATTGCGGATGCCTCGGTAGCTTTTCGCCATCTGCAACAACAGTTCTCCTTCCATAGGCTTCACCCAACACATTCCTAAAAGTCCAGGGAGACATTGGATACAACAGCATACACAAAGAGAAAGTATAAAAAGCAATATCACTCCAACAATTAGGTGACGAATCCATGAACCATCTGGCAACCAGGACCAAAGTGCAGACCACATGTCAGTCCCTCGTCCTCCAATTGTAATGGATTCTCACTCAGGGTTTATTCCATATGCTGTATGGTAGCTGTAATGTTTGGAGAATAATCAGAGATATACATGCAATAATGTGTATAAATCACAGCGCAAACTCCCCCTTGCGCAGCCAAAATAGTGTCCACCACATATCTGGTTTGCAGGACAAAGTCAAGGATTTTTCCTTGCTCTTCTTCAAGCAGCTTTAGCGTTTTAATGGTGTCTTTAAACATAGTAACTGTCCAATTGTTTAAACGATGCAAATCTCTATAGTTCATCATGACTCCTAAAGGAGGAATAACTCCCCTTGATATCTGTGTCCAGTAGTCATGATTCAAAACAGAGTTTATTTCCGTTGCGGAACGCACATTGCGGATATGAACAGTCCCCAAAGATTTTAAAAGGACATGAGATGGGATTACTTTCCCAAAGGTGCAGACTCCTTTCCATCGTGCTGGCATGAGATCATAGGCCATCCGTCCACACAGCAACCATAGATTTGCTCCCAGGAGATGGCCAACTGTATTTGGTTCAGCATAGATTAATCGTGCAAAAGATTCCATTAACATAGCCAAATAAGTGGGCGGTGGTGCGTATTTCCCATTTGCACATTTGGGCAGCTGGTTTTCTATCATGATGGGACAACATGTGGCAGGGATAATTGGACACCCATTTTCATTGATCAAAGATATGATATCAAATTTAGAAATATTATGTACAAAGTAAGTGAGATTTTTAGTTTTCATGTCATCTGGATAAACCCGACTTCCATTGCCAATAATAATTGTTTTGTTACAAAATGGATATGTTCCCAAGTAAGTCATATTCTCTACTGTCTCATTGTGAGTCCAGCAGATACCCGCCACCTCTTGGATTCGGCTTCCAAGATGCAATGTATTTATGTTACTTGTAGTCCAACTGTTAGACCACATCCCTGAACAACCATAGCATTGTCCCTTATCCCAGTCACCTTTGGCCAGAGGTACTGCAACCATTGGAAGCCCTGATGTTTTGTGAGTTGGCACGTGCATACATACCCAACAATCAGTTTTATTATGAAGGTTTGCTAGCTTCCCCATGTCCTGGATCAACGTGTTTCTTTTCCATTCCCCCAAATCCATCCCCTTGCCCCTTTGGGTGATGATAAGAATGCACATAGCGAGCAGGAACCCAAACAACTGTCCCCTCATCTTCAACAGCAGCGTATCCTCGGCCCCAAGTTATCAGCGGGACAGGTCCTTTCCACGTTGGATCTGGTAGTCTCTTATACCGAACTTTCGGTCTTGGCGTACCTGCAGAAGGGGAGGAAACAAAATGCCTACTGGCTGCCGTAGCAGCGGGAGATCCTGTCATGTTTAAAAAATTTAAAGTGTATAAGGTAATATTAAGAATGTTTTGTATGTAAGGCAAGCCATATCCATCCACTTCCCCCGTTTTTGTTTTTGTGTGAAGGAGTGCTTGTTTTAGCGTCTGATGAACTCGTTCCACAATGGCCTGACCAATGGAATTGTAGGGAATGCCAAATTTATGTATAATTGACCATCGATGACAAAATTCCGCAAAGGCGGTGCTAATGTAAGCAGGGCCATTATCGGTTTTGATCTCCATTGGTGGCCCCACATGTGTGAAGGTACGGAGGCAATGGTTGACTACATGTTTTGTAGCCTCTCCTCATTGAGGTGTTGCCATAATAAATCCTGAATAGGTATCAACGGTGGCATGCAGATGGTGCCATGGTTTGAAGGGAGAGTGTTGTGTGACATCCATCTGCCATAGTTGACAAGCAGATGTCCCCCGAGGATTTACTCCTTGAGGAAGAGCAGTGGATTGAGCACTGCAACTAGGACATTGTTGAATAATAGCTGCAGCTTCTGCAGCAGTGAGACCAAATTGTTTACAAAGAGCTTTGGCATTTTGATGAAAATAGCTATGTGAGTCCCATGGAGTAACAGGAGAAAGCGAGAGACAGGACATGGCCGAGGCCGCTGCGTCAGCCACATCATTCCCTTCCTGCAGCTCCCCGGGAAGTGGCTGGTGGCTGCGAATGTGTACGATATGTAGAGAATGTGTGCGAGAATGAAGACAGTTTTGCAGAGCTAGAAACAAATTCATAAGATTAGCATCAACAGATGGAGAAAGATAAGCAAATTCAATGTTAAGTATGAATTGATAAACGTAAAGAGAATCCACAATAAGATTTAGCGGTTCTTGTGCAAATTCCTGTAAGGCCAAAGTAGCAGCAGCTAATTCAGCCCTTTGTGCTGATTGCTGAGGAGGGGTAATTTTTGTTTTCCATACCCCTTCCTGTCTCCATGCACAAGCGCCGTCCGCATAAACGGTCACTCCCCCAACTGGCTGCTTAGCAATAACTGAATTAAAATTTACAGATATGTTTCGAAGCAACTGGAAACAAGGGTCACTGGGGGTGTGGCAAGAAATCTTCCCTGGCCAATTTTCAAGAGCAATTTGCAATTCAATGGATTGACTATACCAAGTTTCCCACAGAGTGAGGGAAATAGGTAAAAATAACTGAACTAGATCTATGCCATATAAATGCATACTGCGATTTCAGCCTTTGATGATTAACTCACTATAAAGCATAGCCATAGTAGAAATTGTTTTTCTGGGAGTATTCTGCAAATGCAACCATTCAATGATATAAACCTGCGCTTCATGTAATTGAAATAAAGCTGCAGTAGGCAAGGCTGGAGTTTGTAAAATTGCCAAAGCAAACAGAGTATCAGGAATGCATTGATCATGTAATTTTTCCATTATCCAATAACAATTTTTGTGCGAAATTGTGACAGCAAATCTCTACCCCATAAGTTTATATGCAGGGGCAACACAAGAGGTTGAATCCTTGCAGTCTCACCAGTTTCTCTATGCAATGCCTTCAACCAATGTACACTACTTCTTGCAAACTGCATACCACCCACTCCACGAACAGCCAAAGAGTCCTCAAGCGCCCATTCATTTGGCTATTCCTTTTGGCGTATCACAGAGACATCTGCTCCGTAATCAATAAGGCCAGAAAATGATTTTCCCTGAATTTCAATTGTCATTTTTGGTTGGTCTATAGTCAAATTTTTTGTCAGCGCTAGCAATTCTGCAGCAACTGGAGAACTGGCCATTTCAGTGGATCCAAAACCACCAGTTCGTGGGATCCCAATTAAAGGATTTATAGGGATGTATGGAAGCAATAATAACTGGGCAATAGAGTCACCGGCCATTAATGATGCAGGAGTATCAGTGTACAATTGTATCTTAATAACCCCTTTATAATCTTGATCAATAACTCCTGGAATAACAAAAAACCCTTTTTCTGATGCAGAAGACATGGGAAGTACTAATCCCACTGTTTTTTCTGGCAGTGGCCCATGCAAATGAGTGTCCTAAATATACACTTGATTACGAAAGGTCACATTAATTGAGTTCAACATTTTTAAACCCAAACCTGCACTCCCAGTAATTGCAGGTGATGCTTTTGTGACAGCCTTGGGAGCGGGGCTAGCTGCACGCCCCAAATTTAGTTTCCTGGATTTTGGTTCTGATCAGAGCAACATTGATTTGCCCAATAAAACCCTTTTTTGCATTTTGGACAGACTGATTTTGGACGGACGTCCTTAATTTTGTTTTTGTTAAATGCCATTCCCCCCTCAGGGGCACAGTACTGGGCTTTAAAATGGCCAGGCTTTCCACAATTAAAACAATTCCCTGTAGGTTTCATCCCTTTTTGCAATGCCACAGCCAAAGTCTCCATGTTGTAAGCCTGAGAACCCACCACTGCACATGCTTTTAACAGATCAGCCAGAGTAACCTCACCTCTAGCCACCAAAGGCTGTAAGATACGCTTGCAGTCAGTATTTGCATTTTCAACTGCCAATTTCAGCAAAAGTTCTTTTGCAGCTTCCTCATTAGAGATTTGCCTGGTAATAACCAATTGTAGCCTTTCCACAAAATCATCATAAGACTCAGATGCTGTTTGCTTAATTTGAGAAAAAGACCTTGCTGGGGTTCCCACATCCTGAATTCAGGACAACGCCCTAAGGACAGCTGCCATAACCACTGGAAATATGTGATCAGGCAAATTAGCAGCTTGATCAGCAGTGCAAGCCTGCCCCATAGATTTGGTCTGGCGAATACAGCCCCCCCCGAATTCCTTCCCCTAGTGACAGCCTCCCTTTGGTATTCTGAGTCAAAGACCACATACTGAGTAGAGCTCAATATCATTCTCATTAAATCTTTCCAGTCATAGGAATCATGCGTGAGGTAGCCAAACTTGTCAGGAGTCCCTTTGTAAAAGGACTTTGAATACCATAATCTTTTACTGCTTTTTTAATTTCCCTAAGAACTGCTAAAGGAATCGGAACCCATTCAGTTTGCAGATTGCCCTGAGCATCCACTTGCCTATTGACTGGAAACAAATTCATCTGGGTAATCTCATCAGACTCTAACTTTCCCTCATTGAAAGCCTGATGTATCATGGCTTGAACTTTTCCCATTTTTGATTGGATTTTATCATTCACTGGCATAGGCACTGTTGGAAATGATAAAGCACACTCCAATTCTGGGGTAGGTGGGTGCAATACAATTCCTTTATAAGGAAGAGGTTCTACTAAAGTTTTTAAAAGAGGTTGTTGCTGGGTCTCTAAAGCAGTCATAACAATCTTCCAAAATATCAAAATTTCAGCTGTTGCCCGTGGCTCTTCATGAAGGATAGTTCCAATTCTCCTCCATGTGTCTAACTTTAAAGAGCCTTTCTCTGGATACCAGAGACATTGCCGCCAGATCTCTTGCAGCAGCTCTCTCACATTATCTTTTGAAAGAACTATTTGCTCCCCCCCCCCGAGGGTTTAAAGATAAAGAAGTTTGTCCTGACTAACTTCAGCAGCTCACTAACATGACGTTCCTGTGGCTGAGAGAGTTTTCCCCCCATGTTCCCTGAATAATCCTATTGTCCAGCAATAGTTAAGTACGTACTTTACCTATTCCAGGCGAGGAAACACGGAGGTCCGGACACGTACCACCTGCAGTGGATCACATCGGGGTCACCACTTGTGGTGGTCTCCCATGGAAAGAATGAGACACAGAGGCTGGTGTACTCAGGATGGGAGTCTAGAGCAAATTCTAGTGCTCCCTTTTATTGAGAATTTCGTACATAATAAGCATTCACATTGTGGATTACAATAATTAGATATAGTACATAGAATTGTTTACAATTGTCTGAGCTGCTTAATTGTTCCTGGTGTTTGTTTTTAATTTCCTTGCTTATCTCAGTGACCCTTAGGCAGACATGTATGTATAAGGTCTTAGACTAATCATTACCCAATACTGAAGTCAAAGTTTATTCCCACACACCAATTATGGGCAAAAGGTAATCCGCCAGGATATGCAGTGCACCATATACCACTAGTCATTCAATGAAGCCTCTGGCAGTACCTGTTTGTCTCTGGCAGAGAAGTTACCCTCGCCCCATTGCACAAGCAATTCAAGACAAAGAGGAGGGGCAGTTACACAAGTTGGGAAATTTCCACAAAAATGGGGTATTCTTGTAGTTGTTGCAGCCAACCTTCTTGCTGCAGGAGGTAGAGCAAACCCTTAGAGGTGACTCTAATATGTAAGGGCGTGAAAATACCCATTAGAGCAGTTATTGAGCCAGTGGAGTGAGGAAAACCTACTTCCCTGGACTAAAAGTTTAAGTAAGAACAGAATGATAAATTTGTGCATTGAAAAATGGCAAAATACATAATTGAGGGACCACAATACAGGTGGGATCATCTGGGGGAAACAAGCAAATGTTGGTTGTGTAAACAATACTTAATCAAGAGACCTACCTTAAAAATTGAAATACCACATCTTAAACCCTGGTATTTCGTAAATTGGGAAACATCTGAGTCCCCAGCAGATGATAGTAAAATGCTTTTGACTAAAGAAGAACCACAAATCTCATTAAGAACTGGGGAATAGGTAAGGTTGGTGTTATATTTGGAAACAGGCACAGGAGTGTCTATCTGGAACTGGTGAGATTAGGGCAGTTTTCTCTACGGAGCCCATAGAGAACAGTAACATTTGTCTTTAAAAAGAAAAGTGGAGTTCAAACTTGCTCATGAGAGCCCTTGCCCAGGTGCAAACGATATGTGAACGAAGGTATCTATAGACTTTGATCTTTAAAAAATAAGCCAGCCTGTCTAGGAGGTCTAAGATAAGATAGAGAACAATTTGGATCTTTAAGAATAAACCAGCGTAGGCTGGGAGATCCAAACTAGAAAGAGAAGAGATAAGAGCACCCAGGGCAGAGACAGGTAGTAAAAATCTGGTGTTTAACAATGAGTGTAACTTCAAGTAAAAGTGACAAGTTCACTAAACCAATAAGAAAGAAAGCCCAATTATTGAAACCCCAAGTTAAATACTTAGGTTATACTATAAGTCAAGGTCAGAGAGTTCTAGGACATAAGAAAAAGGAAGCTGTGTGCCGAATTACAGAACCAACTGACAGGAGAGAGTTACGGGGTTTTTTTAGGAGCAGCAGGATATTGTAGGATATGGATACCAAATTTTGCCCTGCTAGCCATACCACTCTATGAGTCCACAAAGGGGGGGAGAAAGGGAATCCTTTGTTTGGACATGTAAACAAAAAACAGGCTTGAGATTTTAAAAAAATTAGGATCTCAAGCTCCTGTTATGAGACTTCCCAATCTTGAGAAATCTTTCAATTTGTATGTGGACTCAAAGAATAATATGGCTCTTGGAGTCCTGACTCAAGAAAAAGGAAAGTGGCAACAACCCATTGCTAAAGAAAGAAAAAATGGAGATTTAAAGGGACAAAACCTTGGCAGGTCTGGAAATGTTGTCTGTGTGTAATCATTTCCAAACCTGGAGGATGAGACCCTCTAACAGTAAAAAAAAAAAAAAAAAAAAAATGGAGCTCATTGGCTTGTGAGTAAAAGCTCTCAGAAAAGAATTGTAAGTCATGATTGATTTGCTTGGAGAAAGAATGAAATGAATTTTTTGTGTGAGAAATTGGTTATGCAAGCAGTCTGATTACAGTATAAATGTGTGAGTATGTTGATGATGAAGAAAAAACAACATTGGTGTAAATGTTTGTGTGTTGACCCCCATCCCAGATTAAAAGGAGAGTATTTTCATATAAAGAAATTGCATGTACGAGGAAAGGAGAAAGGTCTCATGGAGAAACGTGTGTGATTTACTAAAACTAGAGAGAGAGGGAGAAACAAAAAAATTAGATGATAGAAAAATAAAATATGTCAGGAGTCATTGCATCAGAGGTTCCACCAAGAACACTGGATAAAATTGCAAGTGGGACCAAAAAAATTACAAAATTAAATTTTTAGTGGATACTGGGGCATCCTGGACATATTGAAGCATAATCCCTCTGGGATGCTACATTATCCAGAATTTGAATTTCAAAATTAAGAAATAAAAATCAACCCATGCCACATCAAATTTAAAATTATAGTATGTAGAGAGAGAGATCAAATATCTTGGACACTTGATTTTTGAAGGGAGTAGAACAGGAGTGGGAAAACTACGGCCCACGGGCCACATCCGGCCCGTTGGTCTGTCCAATCCGGCCCGCCCCTGAAAAAAAATTGCTGGCCGTGGTGTATTGCCCTGCGCCACGTGGCCCCCAAAGCTGCAAAACAGTGCGGAGCGCTCTCAGGGTAGGAAAGAAAAGAATGTTGCAAAGGTCTCGGCTGGGAGTTTGAAATCGCCGATCCCCCTTTTTTTTCCGGGGCTTCCAGGCTTAAACTTTGCAAAGGCAAAGTTTGCAGGCGGGAGTGTCTTCCCGCCGAGGAGTGGGAAGGGTTCCGCCCAGCGGGCAGGCGGGCTGCTTGGAGCCACCTAAAGCTAGGCCGCTGCTGGTGGAGCCTTGCCCTGCCTTGGTGCCCCATTTCCCGGCTCGGCACTCCTGCTCGGGCAGCACTTTAAAAGCCCTCCTCCTCGCATACGCGCCCGACGAGCCGCTCACCACGACGGTGGCTCCCAGCAACCGAGCAACTTCCCAGCAACTTGCGGCTTGCTTTTTCCTCTTGGGCACTCGCGCCTGGCCCCAAGCCACGCGGCGGAGGGGAAACCCGGAGCGCCACCAGATCGGCTCCTCCAAGCAGCCCGCCCGTCCGCTGGGCGGAACCCTTCCTGCTCATCCCTCGGGTGTCTGCCTCATTCCTCTCTCAGTTGCTCTCTCGCTCCTCCACCAACCCTGGAAGAAACTGCTTCAAAGAAGCCGGCAGGGTGGCTTCCTGTCAGCGCAGCTCCTCCGAAGCGCCTGTTCACCCCCACCCTGCCACCCGCGGTTCAATCCAGTGCTCCGTTCTGCCTGCTTGCCTGCCTGCCTTTGGTTGTTTTGGAGCAGCTTTGGCTGAGAATAACAAGTATTCGCCTCTTTTTCTTATATAATTCTTATATATAATTTCTTATATATAATTTGCTGCATTTTATAATGGGCCCTTTATAATGGCCTTTCATAAAATTGGTTCGGCCCTCGAATGTAGATCTGATTTTCCATGTGGCCCCCAACAGAAATTAATTGCCCACCCCGGAGTAGAAAAATAACTCCTGCTAGAATTGAGGAACTAAGAGAGACTTGAGAAAGTTTTAGGGACTGTTAGATAATATATGCTTTTTCCTGTAATAAGTTGCATAGACAGCTTATATTTCTACTTCTATATTTTATATTCAGCATTTTATACTCAGCCCCTTCTATATTTTATTTATTTATTTATTTAAACAAATTTTATTAATTTTACAAAAAACAATACACAATCCAGGCATAACAACTTAAAAAATCTTTTCTAAAAAATAATAATAATAATTAAAGAAGAAAGCCAACAGAACATATAAAATAACTCCAAATTGTAATATCAATATTTACATTATCTATTTAACTTCATATCTTATCCAGACTTCTTCTTTTATCCAAATTATATTTCTTGCTTATTAAAATTTTATTGCCTTTCATAAACATACAAGACACAAAACATAAACAAAACTAAAACATCTTTTCTGAAGGCTGCCTGATCCCGGGTTGAAACTCTTCACACAGACACAAATTCAAACATCATATTCACTTTATATATCCTTCCATATCTTATTATCATTTTCTTTTTTTTTTTTAATAAACCAATTTTATCAATTTCACAAAAACAGTGCACAAACAATCAAGGCATAACAGCTTATAAATTCTTTTCTAAAAATAATAATAATAATAATAAAAGAAGAAAACCAACAGAACATAATGATTCCAAATTATAATATCAATATTTACTTTATCTATTTAACTTCATATCTTATCCCAGCTTCTCCTTTCCATCCAAATTATTTCTTTTTAATTAAAATTTTATTGCCTTTTATCAATATACAAAAAAAAAACAACCATAACAAAACCTTTATATATCCTTCCATATCTTATTACCATTTTCAATAACATTCTTTGTCTGTTCTATTTCCAACTATCCATTCATCTTTTTTCTTTTACTATACTTCTCCTATACACTAATTGGAGTGACGCCTTTAACTCATTACCCTAACTTAAAAGTACTTCACATAACACTTAATTTATCTTGGGATTCTGTTTAGTAGATTCTAAAATTACACAGTAAATTTTATACTCTAAATACACATATAAAAACACAATCTTATATACCTTCCAGAATCCCCCTTTTATCCTTAATTAGATTCACCCATTGTCTCTAAATAAGCTTTTTTTCTTTAAGTCTTGCTTCCCACCATTAAGGCTTCTCCTCCCCCCCCTTTCTCTCTTGCTTATTCTTCCCCTTGCCCTTTTTACCCCTTTGTCTCCCCTCCTCCCTTTTCTTACTCCCTTTCCTTTGCTTTCTAACCTTGCATCCACCTTTCCTCTCATTTTTCTCTTTTTTGGTTGTTTTTTCAAATCTTAAAATCCCCTTTTTCTTATCCTCTTTCTCCTCCTCCCCGGAAAAAACCCATTGTTCATCAAAGATGGCTTCTTGTTCCTCTTCTTCTTTGTCCCAGTCATTCTGCTGCGTAATCAATTTTTCATAAGTACATAACACCATTTCTAAAAATTGAAATAAAGTGCCCAAAGTATCTCTTCCATCTTGTTCTTCCTTTTTATATTTTTGATATTCAGTCTTTAGTTCATCCACAAGCGATGCCATCCTGAAAAGAGAAACTTTCCCCAAAACAACCACCCAAGTATTTTTAATCAAAAATAATTCAAAAAAAGTTCCAAAAGTTTATATTTTTCTTCTTTCTTCTATTTCTTTTTCTGGGGTTACTGTTTAATTAAAGAAGTCAAATTACCTTGTATCTTTCTTTGAGATTCTAGGCAATCTCCTCCTTTTTCCACTTCTGCTCCAATTTTTTTTCCTCTCCCTTTCCACTTGCAACATCAATTTTTAAATGATCAGAAATCCATACCTCTAATAAGGGTTTTCCAATTTCTTAAATTTTTAAGTCCAATGTCCAAGAACTTTTTTTCCCTTAACTTCAACTTTCAGAATAATTCACCTTCAATGCCCAAACAAATTTCAAATCTTCATCTGCTGTTTCCATGGGGTGGGAGAGTGAAGAAAAAAAAGTTCCCTTTAACAGCTTCTCCGCCGCTTTCGATCTTCTTAGGGATACAATGTATCCTCAGCAATTCAGACAGCTCAATTCCAACGAATTTAAAAGATGTTGATTGACCCGGCTCAGCCAGCACTTTCACTTTTCTTGCTTCCTCCAGCACAATCTTACCCAGTTGCTGGCTTCTTCGTGGTGGCCATTGCTGACCGCCGCTCCACCACCTTGGGAAAAAGGGGTTTTTCCAGATGAGGAGGGGGTCTGCAGCAACCCCAACCCCCTGTCCGGCTCCCCGCTCTCTTCAGCTGTCCCTACAGGGCAGCCATATCCCCCTGACCCATTTGGATCGGGGGTACCTCGGCGGCAAGCACAGCAGGAATCGCGAACGGTCGTGAATTCCTGCTGCCACCGAAGCAACGCGGAACCGGAAAACCTGCCCATTTTTAAACTCAGCATTTTTCCTAAATTCTTATCTTTTCAAACTGTCCACTTAGGTAGCAACACTGATTGAACTGCCCACTTAGGTCAAACTGTCCACTTAGTCAAACTGTCCACTTAGATCAAACTGTCCACTTAGGTAGCAACACTGATTGACAATCAATTTTACATACTGTTGTGCAAATGGAATAGACAAGAGGTGGAAAGCATAGGCAGTTAGCAAGACATCCCCAATAAAGGCATAGTTCTGCAGGTGGTGACCACAGACCACTTCTCAGTTCCTATGCTTTCTGGCTGATGGTTTGGTCACTTTTGAATGCTGGTGGTGCTTTCACTCTAGTGGTAGCATGAGATGGAATCTACAACCACACAAGTGGCTCAGGTAGCAGCTCATCCAGGATGGCACATCAATGCGAGCTGTGGCAAGAAGGTTTGCTGTATCTGTCTGCGTAGTGTCCAGAGCATGGAGGCACTACCAGGAGACAGCCCAGTATATCAGGGGACATGGAGGAGGCCATAGGAGGGCAATAACCCAGCATCAAGACCGCTACCTCCGCCTTTGTGCAAGAAGGGATAGGAGGAGCACTGCCAGAGCCCTGCAAAATGACCTCCAGTGGGCCACAAATGTGCATGTGGCTGCTCAAATGGTCAGAAAACAGACATGTACATGTACATGTACATGTACATGTACATGTACATATACATATACATATACATATACATATACATATATACATACATACATACATACATACACACATACCCTACATATACATACATACATACATACATACATACATACATACACACATACCCTACGTATATAAAATTAGTAAGATTCTATACAGACACCACATCAAGACTGCCTTCAAAACAGATAGAAAAATAGCAGCCATCCTCAGGAACCCCAAAGACAAAATTGACCTGGAAAACCAAGGCATATATGAAGTCCCCTGTGCATCATGCCTGGCCACATACATTGGACAGACCAATAGAAGAATAAGCACCCGCCTGGATGAACACAAAAATGCAGTCAAAAAGCTGGAACACACTTCCTCACTCGTCCAACACATGGAAGCCACAGGTCATAACATCAACTTCAATGGCACCAAAACCCTAGCCACCATAGAAAATCCCAGCCACAGAATCATCAGAGAAGCCATAGAGATTGAAAAAAGACCAGAAAGCATGAACAGAAGAGATGATTCCACCAGGCTGTCAATCATTTGGAAGCCTGCACTCACAAACAAAAAAATCTCCACACCGCAAGCCAGGCAAACACCTGGGCACAAACAGATCCCCCCTGATACCTCCAGCTCAAACACACCCCAACCAGGCACCCAGATGAAACCCAGCTTCCTAACTAATGATAGCCGTCCATTTACCCGAAGCCAAGCTGCACTAAAGGCCTCCAATAAAGTAACACAATGTTGCCAGCCAATCAAGATACAAAAAGAGCCCCCCCCCAAAAAAAGACAGAAGATATTAGTAGCAGAACACAGCAAACTCCAAGACCAATAAACACAGACCAAGACTCTCAACCAATCAGGAGGAAGAAAAAACCATTCTGACACAGCAATAGGCTGCCCCAAATTTAAATCTGAAACCACTGTAAAAGTTTGACTCACAGACAAACACCATACAGAAGCCTGATGATGGCAGATGAGATTCTGCTGAAACGTTGCTACAACTTTAAAAGCACCACTATTATGACGTGGGAAAATACCCGAACAAAGCTGAATGCCAGACATGTAAGTACCCGCAAAAACTTAACACACACACACACACACACACACACACACACACACATATATATATATATATATATATATATATATATATATATATATATATATATATATATGTCTGGCATTCAGCTTTGTTCGGGTATTTTCCCACATCATAGTAGTGGTGCTTTTAACGTTGTAGCAACGTTTCAGCAGAATCTCATCTGCCATCATCAGGCTTCTGTATAGTGTGATGAACACTATCAGAAGCCTGATGATGGCAGATGAGATTCTGCTGAAATGTTGCTACAACTTTAAAAGCACCACTACTATGACGTGGGAAAATACCCGAACAAAGCTGAATGCTAGACATGTAAGTACCCGCGAAAATCAGTTTTCTTCAGGTATTTTGTTCAGGTATTTTCGGGTAAAGCTACAACTTTAAAAGCACAACTACAATGACATGGGAAAATACCCAAACAATATATATATATATAACTTACTGCAAGTCAGCCAGGTGTCAAAAGAACCATGACGCCGTGCAACAGGACAAAATTGTCTAAAATGGCTTCAACAAGACATTTGCATGTTTTGCGTATGTGTGTGTGGAATCAAATATGGAAGATTAATGGGAATCCAACAAATTAGGATTGCAGGTAGCTATATGTGTTTTGCTCAATGGGACTAGACTGATAAAAATGTGACTAGTAGTGAAGTGTGTTATTGTAAGAATCATGAAGCAAATAATAGCAACTGGACTGCCCCAGAAGGTATGTATAGGGAATGTGAAAAATATGCCTATACTAGCCTCCCCAGTGGGTGGTTTGGACCCTGTGTAATGAGATTCATAAAGTAACATAGGGAATCCCTATCGAAGGAGTGAATTCAGACTTGGAAAGCAAAGAGCCCTTGAACCCCTAGATACCAAACATAGTGATGCCCCAGATGCTTGGAACTCGAGAAGGGCCTACACGTAGGTGGAATATGGCACTCTGGGAGTGAATGGACATATAATTAAATTTGACAATGAACTGTGGTAGAAACCCCCTTAAAGGAGGTGACTGCAGTCTTGGGAACTTTAGCCAAAGGAAAGTGGAAAATAACATTGTGCACAACCAGCTGTCTCTAATAAAAATTTTGGAGCATAGCAAATTGGGTTGGTGAAGGGTTCAACAAAGTCTGCTGTATTAGGATTCTGGGTTCTAATGCTTTTGTCCTGTTTGATTTCCTTTATAAGAGATGTAGTACTATCAAAGTTTAAAATAATCAAAAGGAATAAAAGGAATTAGGTTATCTCCTTTTGAAATGATGTTTGGAAGACCGCCAGTCATAAGTACTAATTTGAAAAATAATATAGGGGATTTAAGTCAATTAGGGGATTCATGGGTGAGTCTAATGAGTGGTATGCTTGAAGAAGCGCCCCCTATAACTGCCCTACTGGCAATGGGCAGGCAACATACCAGGCAGAAGAGGCCTTACTGGTGTCATTCCGGAAGCTGACCCTCTACGTACAGCTGAAAATAAGAACAGGTAAAACAGATATTAATGTGTTAGGGATAGAGTGTTTGGTAGAAAGATATATTCTTTTGAATTCTTTTAAAGGATTTTATGTATCAAAAAAGGGATTGGACTAGATGACCTAGAGGGGTCCCAAATTTGCAAACTGTTATGTTTAAGTCTGAGTTAAAGAAACCACAACATTTTCCTGCCCAGCTTCTTAGCTAAGAGTTTCTTGTTCAGTATGGTTAAACTTTTGTGTCTCAATATGATGGATTTCAAAGACCAGTCATTGTGCAGGGTGCCAAGATGTCTGACCACATACGTGGCGTTTATTATTTTTATACTATTATACTAGCATTACCTACAGGATCTCAATTGCCACTACATCGATAGTATACCTAAACCGCAAAAATGCTTCAAAAAGGAAACAAACTATAAATTGTATTGTTTTATATGTGCAAATGCTAATCTAAGACACCATAAAAGTGAGGGATGTCTTGCTAACTGCCTATACTTTCCACCTCTTGTCTATTCCATTTGCACAACAGCATGTGAAATTGATTGTCAATCAGTGGACAGTTTGATTTAACAGAAGTGTGATTGACTTGGAGTTACATTGTGTTGTTTAAGCGTTCTCTTTTATTTTTTTATTTTTTTGGGGGGGGATAGTGTATATGTGGGCTTCAGGTCTCAGAATTCCCCAAAGGTTGAAAAACAGCAGTTTTGGGTTTTAACGTGTTGTGCCAACCATGAAGCTTCAGTACCTGATTTGCAGCACAAAACATTTCTCACCACCTCTCATTTTTACAAGTCAGAGCTGGTCTACCCCATTCAATTTTTCCTAAATCTTTCCCCACGCCAGCAGTTTTCCTCACCGCCACCGAACCAAAGGCTTATCTATTGTGCAGGGGATTTGCGCCTCTCAAGGGAGCCCAACCAGTCAGGGAAGCGATGATGGAAAACCCGGGAAAAGGGGTGGTGGCGGCAACAAAGAGGCTTTCCTTCGTGAGGGGGGAAAAGGGCTGCTGCGACCCCTTCCCCTCAATCCTCTCCCCCCACCACCTCCTCTCCGTTCCTAAGCCCAGCCCGCCTTCCTCCATTCTTGAGGAGAACCGGGGCGTTTTTAGGCACGGTGGGCGCGCGTTTCTCCGCGCGGGAAACCCTCCCCCCGCCTCAATTGGGCCTTTCATCCCCGCGCCCACCCCTTGGATTCTCCTTTTTTCCTCGGGGTGGGGGAGAATGATGGTAAGGGAGGTTGGGGGAGCCAGCAATCCTTCAGCCTGGGCGAGCGCAAGGGGGTCGGGAGGTGGAGACTGAGGTGAGCTTTCCGAAACGCTCGGCGCGCGCGCCACCGACGCCGACGCCACACCTCTCGCCTCCCCCTCTTTTTCCTCCTCCTCCTCCTCCTCCCCAACCCTCCCCGCTGAAGGCTGCCGCTTTTTCTCCCCGGCTCGCCCTTCCCTCGCCCCATTTCCTCGCCAGCCGGGCGCAAGGATGGGCGGCTTAGGCGAAGCCCCACGCGGCCAAAAGAGACCGGCGGGGAAGCCCCGGCGCTTTGCCCGCTGCCCTCGCTTGGGCTTTTAGGAAGTCGAAGGCCGCATCCCCCTCAGCGGCGACGGCGGCGGCGGCAGCAGCAGCAGCAGCAGCATCCTCACTAGCGTATTGCCGCGCGGTCAGGCGTGAGGTCCGCGGTGCCGGCAGTGCGGCGCCGTCCCTGCATGGGGCGTCTGGGGTCGCCCGCCTTCCTTCCCGCCGGCCCCTGGAAGAGAAAGCGGCGGCGCCAACCGCCCTCAGCTTCCCCAGGTGTGACGAGTCGGTCGGCTGGGTCCGCGAGTGGAGGATGGCGCGGGGGGGACTGGTGCTCTGCAAAGGCCCGCACGCGCGCTTGCCGGTGGGCGCCAGCGCTCTGGGCTTCCTGGTGCTTTACTGGCTCTACATCTTCCCGGTCTACCGGCTGCCGGACGAGAAGGAGATCGTGGCCGAGGTGCTCCGGCAGCAGGGCAGAGCTTGGCGGAGGAACCTCAGCGCCGCGGCCGAGTTCAGGTGAGCTGCGTCTCGCCGCCTCCCGCGCGGGAAGGGGACGCGCCGCCGGTTGGGCAGCCGGGAGATGAGCCCCGGGCTGCCGGGATGATCGATTTGACCCACGCGGGGGACTGGTCCTCAAGAGCAGCGCACGCCCCCTGGCCGGCGTGCGGCGCGCTCGCTCGGAACCAGACAAAGAGCCCGAGTTGCTCAGTGGATCCTGAACGGCACAGCCGCTTTTTGATGGCTTGGAAACGCGCGTCTCTTTGTCGTGAGAACTGGGAGGCGGCCGTTTTTGGAGGATCTAGCCCCCTCTTCCAAAACCTCTTTGGGAAGGAGCTTGCGAGCAGGGTTTTTAAAAATTGTGTCCTTGCCGATAAAATGGAGGGAGGAACATTGTCCCCTTAAGCCTTACCAAGCCCAAATATCTTTTCCTAATGACTATAGATACTTAAAAAAAAAAAAGTCTAGGAAAAATAATTCTCTGTTTCAAGGATGGGTCTGTTTTCAACCATTTTACTCTATCGTGGTTTTCATTCTACCTTTTCAATTATTGGGCTATTCAGACAATGCCCACCCAGCTGGTTGAATGTTGCACAAACCGTCTAAGCAGGTCATACCCATCCTAGTTAAAATACCGACAAAGGTGATGTATTGGAACAGGAGGGAGTTCACTTAAGTTGAAGGTAAACACCCTGGTGATCTGGATACATGGAAAGGGGCCCAGCAGATTAAACACCATTAATGAAAAGGTGAAGTTACCTTAAAGAGATTCATCCAAAGGTGTTTTTTTTTTTTCCAA
Source organism: Hydrophis major (assembly GCA_033807585.1). NCBI lineage: Eukaryota > Metazoa > Chordata > Lepidosauria > Squamata > Elapidae > Hydrophis > Hydrophis major. Next base: position 205,621,614 of record CM066331.1, read on the forward strand.
AAGGCTTCCTTTGTTTTTCCTTGAAGAGTTTAGCTTCTCATTAAAGAAGCTTCTTTGATTCCAAAGGTGCTTTTTCAAAAGGCAGATGGTCTTTCTTTGTTTTTCCTTGAAAATGTTGAAGAAGCTACTTGGACGAGAAGGGAAACATCTTCAAAGAAAAACAAAGAAAGTCCACTTGCCTCTTGAAAAAGCACCTTTGGGAAAACCATGACTGAGAATCTCCATAGATATTTAGTTTTAAGCTTCTTCGGTTCTTCTGAAAAAGCCTCTTGATGGGAAGTCTTCAAGGAAAAACAAGGAAAGTCCAGTTGCCTTTTGAAAAGAAACAAACAAACAAACCATGTTTGGGACTGGATGACTGAAAAATCTTCATAAGCATTTAAGAAAAGTCAGGTATTCTGCAAGACTCTGATACAAGATTGCAGGAAGTTCCTGCTTTGACTTTTAATGTGTTGTGCTTCTCTTAGTTTGAACGGATTGGCTGCATTTAAACAGTGAAGGATGTGGATCAAAGAAATATTATTTTGAATTCTTTTAAATAATGTACACTGCTCAAAAAAATAAAGGGAACACAAAAATAAGACATCCTAGATCTGAATGAATTAAATATTCTTATTAAATACTTTGTTCATTACATAGTTGAATGTGCTGACAACAAAATCATACAAAAATTACAAATGGAAATCAAATTTAGCAACCCATGGAGGTCTGGATTTGGAGTTACACTCAGAATTAAAGTGGAAAAAAACACTACAGGTGGATCCAACTTTGATGTAATGTCCCTAAAACAAGTCAAAATAAGGTTCAGTAGTGTGTGTGGCCTCCACATGCTTGTATGACCTCCCTACAACGCCTGGGCATGCTCCTGATGAGGTGGCAGATGGTCTCCTAAAGGATCTCCTCCCACACCTGGACTAAAGCATCCCCCAACTCCTGGATAGTCTGTGGTGCAATGTGCCATGAGACATGGTGTTCCAGATGTGCTCAATTGGATTCAGTCTGGGTAACAGGTGGGCCAGTCCATAGCATCAATGCCTTCGTCTTGCAGGAACTGCTGACACACTCCAGCCACATGAGGTCTAGCATTGTCTTGCATTAGGAGGAACCCAAGGCCAACCGCACCAGGATATGGTCTCACAAGGGGTCTGAGGATCTCATCTCGGTACCTAATGGCAGTCAGGCTACCTCTGGCGAGCACATGGAGGGCTGTGCGGCCCCCTAAAGAAATGCCACCCCGCACCATTACTGACCCACTGCCAAACTGGTCATGCTGGAGGATGTTGCAGGCAGCAGAACGTTCTCCAGACCCTGTCACATCTGTCACATGTGCTCAATGTAAACCTGCTTTCATCCGTGTAAAGAGCACAGGGCGCCAGTGGCGAATTTGCCAATCTTGGTGTTCTCTGGCAAATGCCAAATGTCCTGCACGGTGTTGGGCTGTAAGCACAACCCCCACCTGTGGACGTCGGGCCTTCATACCACCCTCATGGAGTCTGTTTTTGACTGTTTGAGCAGCCACATGCACATTTGTGGCCCACTGGAGGTCATTTTGCAGGGCTCTGGCAGTGCTCCTCCTGTCTCTCCTTGCACAAAAGCAGAGGTAGCGGTCCTGATGCTGGGTTGTTGCCCTCCTATGGCCTCCTCCACATCTCCTGACACCAGGCCTGTCTCCTGGTAGCGCCTCCATGCTCTGGACACTACGCAGACAGACACAGCAAATCTTCTTGCCACAGCTCGCATTGATGTGCCATCCTGGATGAGCTGCACTACCTGAGCCACTTGTGTGGTTGTAGATTCCGTCTCATGCTACCACTAGAGTGAAAGCACCACCAGCATTCAAAAGTGATCAAACCATCACCCAGAAAGCATAGGAACTGAGAAGTGGTCTGTGGTCACCACCTGCAGAACTATTCCTTTATTGGGGATGTCTTGCTAACTGCCTATGCTTTCCACCTCTTGTCTATTCCATTTGCACAACAGCATGTAAAATTGATTGTCAATAAGTGTTGCTACCTAAGTGGACAGTTTGATCTAAGTGGACAGTTTGACTAAGTGGACAGTTTGACCTAAGTGGGCAGTTCAATCAGTGTTGCTACCTAAGTGGACAGTTTGAAAAGATAAGAATTTAGGAAAAATGCTGAGTTTAAAAATGGGCAGGTTTTCCGGTTCCGCGTTGCTTCGGTGGCAGCAGGAATTCACGACCGTTCGCGATTCCTGCTGTGCTTGCCGCCGAGGTACCCCCGATCCAAATGGGTCAGGGGGATATGGCTGCCCTGTAGGGACAGCTGAAGAGAGCGGGGAGCCGGACAGGGGGTTGGGGTTGCCGCAGACCCCCTCCTCATCCGGAAAAACCCCTTTTTCCCAAGGTGGTAGAGCGGCGGTCAGCAATGGCCGCCACGAAGAAGCCAGCAACTGGGTAAGATTGTGCTGGAGGAAGCAAGTATGGTTGTTCAGTATGGTTAAACTTTTGTGTCTCAATATGATGGATTTCAAAGACCAGTCATTGTGCAGGGTGCCAAGATGTCTGACCACATACGTGGCGTTTATTATTTTTATACTATTATACTAGCATTACCTACAGGATCTCAATTGCCACTACATCGATAGTATACCTAAACCGCAAAAATGCTTCAAAAAGGAAACAAACTATAAATTGTATTGTTTTATATGTGCAAATGCTAATCTAAGACACCATAAAAGTGAGGGATGTCTTCCTAACTGCCTATACTTTCCACCTCTTGTCTATTCCATTTGCACAACAGCATGTGAAATTGATTGTCAGTCAGTGTTGCTACCTAAGTGGACAGTTTGATTTCACAGAAGTGTGATTGACTTGGAGTTATATTGTGTTGTTTAAGTGTTCCCTTTATTTTTTTGAGCAGTGTATATTATGTATAACAAGGGGGGGGGGTGTCCATTGGATGACCAGGAGAGTTCCTTCTTTGCCTTCTTCAGTTTAAGCTGAAAAACATGTAACCATGAATATTTCCTGCCTGTCTGCTTGCTGTAAGGTTTCCTATTTCCTAGAATACTTGAACTGCAAGTTCAAAAGGACAGTCAATATAAATTGTATAAAGTGCCTTGCTCTTCTGACTCCAATTCACCAGAGAGGGATTCAGAATCACCTGCTTTTGCAAAAGTATATTAAAATTCTTGTTTGTTGGCTTTATCTTGTCCCGAAAATTTGTTAAGAATTTGGGGTCACCTAAATCTGACAACAGTTCCAGCTAAATTAGTAGTGTCTTGGGACAGTGAAATCTGTGCTTAAAAAGCATCCCTCTCTTTGTGCTTTCTTTTTAAAGAAAGTTTACCTCAGCAATCCTTTTTGTAGGTGAAGAAATGTACTATTTAGATGACTGGTTTGGCTGGTGACATACAAACACCATCTCTCAGAAGATAATCTATAGCTCAGGATTGAACTGGGGAGGTTATTGGTGCTCTGACATTGATTGTTTGCTCAAATTTTCATTTGGTTGGCAAGCAAACAACTGAGTTCAGAAGGCCAACAAGGACTCCACAAACAATTTTTTTCCTGCGCTCTTTCCTTATTAGGCAAAGTCCTGAACATTTTGGATTGAGTCCATTTTGAATAGAAAGGCCTGAAAATCTAGACCTGTATTGTCTCATGTTGAGACAAATATTTAACCTAGATTATTGAATCGACCCTTTTCTGAACACAATATATTGAATCATAAATTAAGCAAACAGACTGAGTTTGTGCAGTATGCTAATTCTCAACCTCCCCATTTCCCCCCATCTTTTTTTGTTGAAAAAAATCCATTCTAAAATTTCTTACGGATTGTGTAGTTTGTTACACTGTGTGCTCACAAATCCCTATAGACTAGCTGTTTAAGCTATCCTGGGAATGCAGCTATAAGATCTTTAATTGACTTAATTTAAGCTTCAACCCTAATGATGTGTTTAGGGTTAAAAAGAGTTCAGCCAAATACTGATTAAAAATCACTGTGTTTCACTTTTGCTGCTGTTAATTTGTAGAGCATAATCTACTTAGACTCTGACATGGGAATTTAGTTGTAAAATAATTATATAATACGCAACTACTATCATGTCTGCATCTGTCTCTCTCTTTGGCTATTGGTCCTCATATTTGGTTTTCAATTCAGCTTTTTGTTTTCATGTATTCCAGGTAGGATACAGATGATGTGTTTGAGGACAGTTACCACTCTGTGTAGCTTATATAAGTGGTCCTTGACTTACAACCATAACGGAGTGCAACATTTCTGTTGCCAAGCGAAACATTTGTTAAGTGAATTTTGTCTCCTTTTTGTCCTGTTTATGCCACAGTTGTTAAGTGAGTCACTGCAGTTGTTAAGTTAGTACAGGTAATCCTCAACTTAGGACCACAGGTGAGCCCAAAATTTATGTTGCTAAGTGAGAAATTTGTTACGTGAGTTTTGCCCCATTGTATGGCTTTTCCCACCACATTTGTTAAGTGAATCCCTGCAATTCTTAAATTAGTAACATGGTTGTTAAGTGACTCTGGTTTCCCCATTGACTTCGCTTGTCAGAAGGTCGCAAAAGGAGAACACAGGATTTCAGGATGCTGCAACTTTCATAAATATGAACCAGTTGTTAAGCATCTGGATGTAAATCATGTGACCATGGGGGTCCTGCAACAGCCATAAGTGTGAAACTTGGTCTTAGGTCACTTTTTCCCGTGCTGTTGTAACTTTGAACCATCACTAAATGAGCTGTTGTAAGTTGAGGACTACCTGTAATATGGTTGTTAAGTGAATTTGGTTTTCCCATTGTCTTCGCTTGTCAGAAAGTCACAAAAGATGATTATGTGATCTGGGACACTGCAACTTTCATAAATATGACCCTGTTGCCACTGTCTGAATTTTGATCAGGTGACCTGCAATGGTTGCAATTGTGAAAAACAGTCACGTCACTTTTTTCAGTGCTGTTTTGACTTTGAACAGTCACTAAATGAACTGTTGTAAGCTGAGGACTACCTGTATGGCGCTAGTTGTAATATGGATCCCAGCATTCCCTACTCTGGAATAATAGTTTTCATTGCAAACTTTTTATTTAGGAAATATTTCTTTGATTGTACTGAGGTAGAAACAATTGTAGGAAGGTGCAGGCCAGACATCACAATAAGTATGCATTTGTGAAAAATGGGTAGATTTAAGGTTTGGCTCATTCAATGAATTTTGCATCCTTACCTTTTAATAATGGTTCCCACATTGTTTTTCATTAAAGAAAATAAATAGCGAAAGTAGCCTTTGGACCTGTGCTGAATGCTTGGAAACTATAAACATGGAAATGATGTAGGAGATGGGCAGGTGGAGACTGAGGGTGGGGTCAAACAAGTCATCAGTTTGGAATGGCTGCACTCCCACTAGAGATTTAAGTCCAGCTCCTTGTGAAAATTGTTGACTCTTATCCAGCGCCATTTTGTCTTGACCATCAGTAGACTAGTTTCTTGTAGCATGAAATAAACTCTTAGTATTTTTGAAATCTATTTCATCTCCTGGTTTCTTGCGCTTGACGCCTGGCGGCAAAAACAAAAGTGCCGGCTTCCCCAGGCAGGGTGGTTTTGATTTAAATTACTAGTAAAAAGGCTTGATTTAAATCAACTCGATTTAAATCATAATTTTTAAAGAGCAGCTGTCATCTCTGTCCGTTAGCAGCTCCTCCTCTGACCTGCTATTGACTCACTGACAGTCCCAATATTGCAGAATATTTATTTACTCTCATGCTACCTAACTAAGCTCCATTTCATGCTGAATAAATTGAATTAATGTATCTATCTTTACATAGATTTTTACTTCAAAAGCATTTTAATGTAATGAATTTGATAAAATTTAAATTAAAAAAAATCTGATTAATTTTTAAAAAATCATTGATTTTTATCCGCCCTGTCCCCAAATGGAATTTTCAAGAAAGAAAAAAATCTGGCCCAGTTTTGTTATGTTTGTAATAATATATAATTGAAGATTTTGGTTAAAGATTTTTACACAGATGAAGGGTAAACATGAAAATAAAAAATGAAAAGTTAGAAAGATGAAAAAAAAAACAGGCAAAAAGCAATATAATATATAACGTGGAGTCCTCAATGGAACTGCATCTACATGGAGGGAAGAATGCAATGAGGTACCCCAAGGCTTTGTTTTAGGCCCAGTACTCTTCAACATCTTCATCAACTGTTTAAATGAGGGAGTTGGATGGGGAACTCATCAAATGTGCAGATGACACCAAGCTGGCAGGAATAGCCAACACTCCCGAAGAGAGGCTTAAGATACAGGAGGATCTCGACAGACTTGAACACTGGGCACTATCTACAGTGAAATTCAGTGGTGAAAAAAGTAAGGTTCTATATTTAGGCAAGAAAAACCAAATGCACAGACACAGAATAGGTGGTACTTCTCTTAATTGTCATAACTGTGAGAGGGATCTCAGAGTCCTAGTGGACAACCATTTAGATATGAGCCAGCCGTGCGCAGCAGCTGCCAAAAAAGCCAACACGGTTCTAGGCTGCATAAACAGAGGAATAGAATCAAGATCATGTGAAATGTTAATATCACTTTATAAGGCCTTGGTAAAGCTGCACTTGGAATCCTGGATCCAGTTTTGGTCGCCACGATTTTAAAAAGATGTTGAGACTCTAGAAAGAGTGCAGAGAAGAGCAACCAAGATGATTAGGGGACTGGAGGCCAAAACATATTAAGAACAGTTGCAGGAAATGGGCATATCTGGTCTAAGGAAAAGAAGGACTACGGGTGACATGATAGCAGTGTTCCAATATCTCAGGGCCTGCCACAAAGAAAAGGGAGTCAAACTATTCCCCCAAGCACCTGAGGGTAGGACAAGAAGCAACGGGTGGAAACTAATCAAGGAGAGAAACAAGTTAGAACTAAATTTCCTGACAGTGAGAACAATTAAATCTCCTGAAAGCAATTAATCCAGGCTGCATGGAAACACAAGGCTGCGCTGCCCACATAGCCTGCGGGAATAAAAAGCTTGCGTTGCTTACATTATGAACATGAAGTGGTGAGGGGAGGGGGGAAAGGGCAGAGGGGGGATTTTGCCCCACTCATCCCCACATGTCTGGCCTGGCCACTGGGCTGCTTCTTTCCACTTCTTTCTTCTTCTGCTTTTGGCTGCATGCAAGAAAATCAGCAAAAGTCTTTCTTTCTCTCCCCCAAAGTCCACCAGAAATGAGTCTTTGGGACCCTGCAAGGCCTCCTGCTCCAAGAGGCTGCGCCGGTGGGACACGTCTCACAAAGACTCATTTTGGGCGAAGTTTGGAACAGAGAAAGAAAGACTTCTGCTGCTTTTGCTGCTTTTCTTGCATGAAGCCAAAAGTCTCTCTCTTTCTCTCTCCCCCTGAGAATGGTATCCTGCAATCCCAGATAAAGAATTATTGATCAGTAGGAAAACGAGGTGAGGAATTTTCCTGCAGACTTTTTTGGGGATTTTCCCAGGGTCTCTGCTGCTTTCTGCAGAGACCCTGAGAAAATGTCAGCAAGCCACCATCAGTCAAGATTCATATTAGTGGTCCGCAAGATTTAAAATTATGAGTTTGGTGGTCCCTGAGATCCAAAAGATTGGCAATCCCTGGACTAGAAGACCTCCAAGGTCCCTTCCAATTCTGTTAATAAAAAGGAAAAAAAATGCAATTATTTTCCCCCTTCTTTGCAGCAGTTACAAATTATCTCTCTTTCCTCTCTCAGATTACTTTATAGAGATTCTGTCTATCCCACGTACAGCCTTTTGTTAGATCAGCAAATCCAGAACTCATTTCAGTTTTATGCTATTTTCAGCAAAAAGGTCCATAAAAGCCCATTAGCCATTTCTACTAATGTTGCCATCTTTATAATCCATTGCCATATGTACTATCCACAGTCCTCCATTGTCTATATTTCATTATTTCTCCCTTGTTATGCATATAATAATGCTGGAGTTACCATTTATAAAATCAGCCTTCCATAAGTCTTTTCCAATTGGCCACCTATATGGCCCAATAAAAACAGTTTCTGTTTCATCCTAATATTAATCTTGCATATTTCTAACCATTGGACTTTCCAAGAGGAATTGTTGAGTGGAAATAATGTAAAGATCATGGAGTTGCCATTCTCATTCAGAATGGATGACCATTCTCATCCTCTTGAAAGCTTGAAAGAAAAAATAGCTCTAAGGGAACACAATTAAGAAAATGTCTCAAATTAGCCTTCCATTTCTTTAAGTCAGCTTCAATTGGGCACTGAAAGTTCAAGATGAAACGTTTGATACTTACCTTAAATAAGTCTTGTTTACAGAATGAATTGTGTGAAATCATGTTGACCATCTGTTGCAATAATAGCTTGGAAGGATTTACAGATGGTGTGTGTGTGTGTGCATGTGTGTGATGGCTCAGCAGTTAAAGATGTTGAATTTGTCAGCTGGAAAGTCAACAGCCCAGGTTGAAGACCAGAGTGCCACAGGATGGAGTGAGTTCCCGTTCTTGCCTCAGTTCCTGCTAACATAGCAGTTCAAAAGCATGCACATGCGAGTAGATAAATAGGTACCACTTTGGTACGAAGGTAACAAGTGTTTTATGAGCCTCAACATATAGTCAAAACTGGCCACCAGGGTGGATTTAAACCCAATTTCAATCATGATTTAAATCACTAGTAAAAAGGCTTGATTGAAATCAATTCGATTTAAATCATAAATTTTTAAAGAGTAGCTGTCATCTCTGTCCCTCAGTGGCTCCTTCTCTGACCTGCTGTTGACTCACTGACAGTCCCATTCACTTTAATGGATGACTGGTAATGCAGCAGTGATACAACAAGTTAAAAGACATGGCGGGTAGCAGTTGAGTTGGTTGCCCACTAGCAGGCACTGCCATAATGGATCTGAAATGACAGGTGCTCTTTAAATGTAAGGACTCATTCTTGCTGGTAAGTTAGAATCTTGAATATTATTATTTGCAAACAAAATGAAGGTTTCCTATTTAGCTTACAGAGTTTGGGTTCATTGAATGAGTTTACCAAAAGTGTAAACATTGCAGAATATACAGCCTCATGCTACATAATTAAGCTCCATTTCATGCTGAATAAACTGAATTATTAGTCTTAAATAGAAAACTATCTTTAGATAGATTTTTACTCCAAAAGCATTTTATTAAAATAAATTAGATACAAATAAAAGAAAATTATTTAAATTGAGCCTTGCTGGCACAGCAGTCAGAGTGCAGTACTGCAGGCTGTGTCTGCTGAATGTCGGCTGCCTGCAGTTTGGCAGTTCAAATCCCACCCGGCTCAAGGTTGACTCAACCTTCTGTCCTTCCAAGGTGGGTAAAATGAGGACCCAAAATTGTTGGGAGCAATAGATTGACTCTGTAAAATGCTGTAAAGCACTGTGAAGCAGTATATAAGTCTAAGTGCTATGTCTATTAAATAAAAAAAAAATCCAATTTAAATTTTAAAAAATCCGATTTTATTTTAAGTTTTTAAAAATCATTTGATTTATATCCACCCTGCTGGCCACATTACCATAGAAATGTCTTTAGATAACGCTGGCTCCCTTGGCTAAGAAATGGAGAGGAGTACTCGAGTCAGCCACAACTGGACCTTAATGTGCAGATAGCTCTCCTTCCAGTTTCTGGCCAAAACCCCCAAAGCAAAGAATAGGTTCACTTAATGACCGCAGCATTCATTTAACAACCACTGCGAAAATGCTCATCACGTAGTTGACATGCTTTACAATTGTGACGATTTATATATCCATTAATTGCCAGGCTCAGTCACTTGTGTTGCAGTTCTAGGATTACCTGTCATAAAATCCATCAATGGCTTAAATCCCCATCCCCTGGCCCAAATTCAAAAGAGAAGACATTTGCAAAATGATTCTAAAATAATGTGTTGAAAGAATGAGAATGATGAAATGTGTTCGTGTCTTTGTGATACTTGCCGAGGTTGGGCTGCACATTTTTAGTTCTGTTGTCTGTTTGCTCATGTGAGTCGTCTTAAGTTAACAAGGTGGGGCCATATCTTTCTTATAAATAATGAAAATTTTATTACTTATTTGTTTTCCTTGAATTTGAAGCAACAGAAATACCTTTGAGCTTTTATTCCCCGACAAAAAAGAGGAAGTGGAAGGAAAAGTTCTCAACTGTGTGATTTTTGCAATTTTTCTTGAGAACAAATTGATTGAGAAAGCAGTGCCAGATCTGTGTTTTAGACCAGGGGTCAGCAACCTTTTGGACCTCAGGGACCACCAAACTCATAATTTTAAATCCCGTGGACCAGAGACCCTGGGAAAAGCCCCCCAAAATTCTGCAAGAAAATTCCCCACCCCGTTTTCCTACCAATCGATCATTCTTTATTTGAGATTGCAGGATACCGTCTCCAGCTCTGTTCTCAAGGGGAGAGAGAGAAAGAGAGAGAGACTTTTGGCTTCATGCAAGGAAAGCAGCAGAAGTCTTTCTTTCTCTTCCCCAAATTCCACCAGAAATGAGTCTTTGTGAGACTTGTCACGCTAGCGCAGCCTTTTGGAGCAGGAGGCCTTGCAGGATCCCAAAGAGTCATTTCTGGCGGAGTTTGGAGGAGAGAAAGAAAGACTTCTGCTGCTTTCCTTGTGTGCAGCCAAAAGAAGAAGTGGAAAGAAGTAGCCTGGTGGCCAGGCCAGGCACATGGGGCAAGTGGGGCAAGTTCCCCGCTCCACCTTTCTCCCCTATGCAACGCAAGCCTTGTGTTCCCACGGGCCATGTGGGCGGGGCAGCCTTGTGTTCCTGCACAGCCTGGATTAATTGCTTTGAGGGTGACATTTCTCTGCGGACCACCAACATTTTTCTCATGGATCACCAGTGGTCCCTGGCCCACTGGTTGGCAACCACTGTTTTAGTCTATGTTTGTCTTTCTCTTCTTCTCTTAGCAAATTAACTCAAAAGGAAGATAGTAAAAAGAGTCCTTTTCCTATAGCAAAGCCCATTTCTAAAAAGAGCTAAAAACTGTAAAACAAAATTCAGATTCCCTGGAATTATGTAGAAAAATAGAACATTCCATTGTAAGTGAATGGCGGGGTAAATATTACTGCATTACTTTTGCTCAGAGTTGGGATTTGCAGTAGATTGGGTCATATACTTATTATCAGCCAAGGTAATTTCAGTCAAAAAATTCATTTTTCCAAGACAGAAAGGATAGACTGAATCTAGTTTAATTTAAGGATAGTCTGAATCTGTATCTAATTTATATGCTGGATCTCTGGATCTAATGTTATAAAGATTAGAGCTCTGCCAAATGAGGCAAACATAAATCCAACAATAGGTTTATTCTATAGAATATATATTTATCCTATCTTCAAGGTGGCATCGCTCCTCTTCCCCTCCCCCACAACTCCCCATGAAGTCTTTGAGCTGAAAGAATTTGCGGATTCAAAATCAACCTGCCAGTTTCTATTCCTAAACTATGCTAGAACTCACAGTCTCCCAGCTTCTAATTAGCTAATCAACCACGGTACAAAACTGGTTTTCCAGTTTAATTGTGAGGTGAAGCAGGCTGGTAAATAGAAAGCTGGCTGGACATTCAAAAGAATCGGGTGATTCAGGGCTAGTTGAGATTATGGAAACAGAGAGAGAGATAAAGGAAGACTTGGGTGTGAGTTCAAGAGAAGGTTGAAGGCTACGTGAAGCCTTGGAAAAGGCTGTAATGCCAGGAAAGATGGAAGAAAAGAAAACGAAAAGGACAATCGGCAGCCTGGTGGATGGACTTGAGTTATGATGGTGATGAGTCAACTATTGAGAGATGTGAAAAAACAGGTTAGGGGTCGATCATCTTGGAGAATGTGGTTATTAGGAGTCAAAAATGACTTGACTGGATCAAATGAAAGGTAAAAATTAGGATGCCAGTGACAAACTTTAGGACTTAGCTGAGAAGGAAATGAGTTTGTGATTCAAAGAATAAAAGAGTTTTTTCACAGGGAAATAAAGCAGATTGGAAAATGTGCTGGGTTGGATTCCCCCTCTGGAGAAATCTGTACTGGATTGGAAAATTTCAGAAAACGGTTCATTAAGACTGGTTGATGAGTCCTTGCATGCCCCTGATGTTTGTTGCCATCCAATTAAAAAAGGAAAAGAGAAAAGTTAAACCACCCCAACCCCCATTGGATTATGTGAGACATTAAAAGTATTGTAGCGCTGAATATGTTGTGCTGAATATGGATAGACGCTTTGAAAATGGAATGGTGTCAGCAAGGAAAATATTTTTTAGAATTAATTTTTATTAAGTAAAAGTTCTACCAATTAAAAGGACTTCAAATTTGGGGAGGTGAGGGGAAGAAAAGTAAAGAAAAGGCTGAGTAAATAAGGCAGAAAGAGTGAAGACAAAATTAACCTGGTTCTTACACATGATTTGCACTGTGGATGTTGTTAAAATGTAATCACTGCAACTATGTATCAGTGATATTCAACTCAATTGCTGCACCTGCCACCAGAACTGCAAAATGTCATGGAAAACTTCCTCTTAAGCTGCTTTCAAATAAATCCTTAATTGCTCTCTTCTCCCCTTTTCTAAAACTAAAACTTCTTCTTTCTTCTTCTTCTTCTCTTCTTCTTCTTCTTCTTCTTCTTCTTCTTCTCTTCTTCTTCTCTCTCTCCTTCTCCTTCTCCTCTCCTCCTTCCTCCTCCTCTCTCTCTCCTCCTCCTCCTCCTCCTCCTCCTCCTTCTCTCCTTCTCCTCCCTCCTCCTCCTCCTCCCTCCTCCTTCTTCTTCTTCTTCTTCTTCTTCTTCTTTTCTTCTTCTTCTTCTTCTTCTCCTCCTCCTCCCTCCTCCTCCTCCTCCTCCTCCTCCTCCTCCTCCTCCTCCTCCTTCTCCTCCTCCTCCTCCTCCTCCTCCTCCTCCTTCTTCTTCTTCTTCTTCTTCTTCTTCTTCTTCTTCTTCTTCTTCTTCTTTTTCTTCTTCTCCTCCTCCTCCTCCTCCTCCTCCTCCTCCTCCTCCTCCTCCTTCTTCTCCTCTCCTCTCCTCCTCCTCCTCCTCCTCCTCCTCCTCCTCCTCCTCCTCCTCCTCCTCCTCCTCCTCCTCCTCCTCCTCCTCCTTCTTCTTCTTCTTCTTCTTCTTCTTCTTTTTCTTCTTCTCTTCTTCTCCTCCTCCTCCTCCTCCTCCTCCTCCTCCTCCTCCTTCTCTTCTCCTCTCCTCCTCCTCCTCCTCCTCCTCCTCCTCCTCCTCCTCCTCCTCCTCCTCCCCTCCTCCTCCTCCTCTCCTCCTCCTTCTCCTCTCTTCTTCTTCTTCTTCTTCTCTTCTTCTTCTCTTCTTCTTCTTCTTTCTTCTCCTCTCTCCTCCTCCTCCTCCTCCTCCTCCTCTCTCCTCCTCCT